>VUQS01020183.1:35333-50968 GCA_015108495.1 Heterochromis multidens
CCACTGGCGCGGACCAGCGCTTTCACATCTGGGATCTGTAGTTACCAGCATCGTGGAACCATGAAATTCATATCGATGCTAAAAGTCTTTGACATCTGGTTAGAGCTGGATATAAAATTGATTACCACATACGTACACTTTGCTACTTTTGCTGCTTTCTTGGCAATTGTGTCAGGGAGACTGCACATTTCCTGCCCATGATCTCAGCCACAGTTCAAAGCCAGCTTACCACCAGTTCACACCTTTTATCATGCATCATGCACAGTAGCACAGGTTTTCTGTTTTAATAACACAACACAAATGTATTATTATGATACTGATTGCTATCATATGAAAAGTAATAAAAGATAGATGTGGGACATGTTTTATGCAAAAATGCACAGAAAATAGTAAAATACCGGACCCAGTGTCTTCTCTAGTGTACACAAATATGTTAACAGTTAAAATCTGCTGCTGCTCACTTGACATGTCTGATATGTCTACAAACTAAACTTTGATTCCCTAAAAAGTCTTTTTATTAAATTTTTTACAATGAAATAAAATTTGGGAACCTAATAGTAGACTACACTCTGTCAGAATGAGGTTGCGTTTATTCTTGCCCTTTTTTGTTCCATGTCTAACTTGAAATTTGTTAATGATATGAAATATCGCTACCACATTTTACCTAAAAAGACAGTGAAAGTTTCATGGTGTGCTTTAGAAGCTACTTATTTCACAGTTAAAGCACTTATACTTAAGTTAAACATCAACAGGAGGCAGAGTAAAGTTCTCCTTGAAAAGACTTGTGTTGCAACAATTTTACTTGCAAGAGTGTGACCAGACAAGATTCAAGAGAACACTTTGTGCAAAAGCACTGTGGTGAAGACTTCCTTTTTAAAAATAGAGCAAGACCCCCCCTCTGCATGTGTTATTTCTTATGGGTTACATGTTCACAGTCACACTGAGACATAGGGGAAATTGTGCAATGAATGAAGTTGGTTTAGACCCTGTCACCTGAGACATCTGCAGAGCCTAGCCTACATTGTTACACTTTTGACTAAGATGAAATGTAAGCCCAAGATGAAAAATGTCAACATTCAGCTGAAAGCACCACCATGTCTCAAGTGCAGCCTCACCACACCAAGACACAGAGCAGGAATGTTTGCATTGACTTTAAGTATAAAACTTAATCAAGAACCCCCCCCCCAAATTACAATGCAGATTCAGGCAGCAAAGAAACAAAACTAAAATAATGACCAAAAAACAAACAAATAAAAAGACTCTTAAGAGGTCTGCATCAGTTGTGTTTTTCTGTGTGTTTACTGCAGCCCAAAAGTCGCTTTACAAACCTTTCTAAATATGCTGATCATCATTGCCAGGTTAAATTCAAGATCGGTCAGCTCAGGATAAATTGACTACACAAGAACTCCCAAAAAGTATCCAAACATACTGCGTCCCTTGTGGAATATGAAATAACCTGCACTCAAATTAAGTAATACACACACCCCTAATTTAATTCAATTCAATTCAATTCAATTCAATTCAATTTTATTTATATAGCACCAAATCACAACAACAGTCGACTCAAGGCACTTTATATTTTAAAGTAAAGACCCTACAATAATACAGATGAACAAGCACTTGGCAACAGTGGGAAGGAAAAACTCCCTTTTAACAGGAAGTAACCTCCGGCAGAACCAGGCTCACCAGGCCATCTGCCAGGACCGGTTAGGGGTGAGGGGAGGAAGACAGGGCAAAAGACACACTGTGGAAGAGAATAATAACTCATGATTAAATGCAGAGTGGTGTATAAACACAAAGTGTGAAAAGAGGTGAGAGAAGGAGAAACACTTAGTGCATCATGGGAAGCCCCTGGCTTTTCAGAGAGTTTTTAGGACAGCCTGAGAATAATGAATTACAATAGTCCAGCCTAGAAGTAATAAATGCATGAACTAGTTTTTCAGCATCACTGTGAGACAGGATGTTTTTCTAATTAGAGATATTGCGCAAATGCAAGAAAGCAGTCCTACATATTTGTTCAATATGCACATTGAAGGACATATCCTGGTCAAAAATGACTCCTAGATTCCTCACAGAGTTACTGGAGGCCAAGATAATGCCATCCAGAGTAAGTATCTGGTTAGACACCATGTTTCTAAGATTTTTAGGGCCGAGTACAATAACCTCAGTTTTATCTGAATTTAGAAGCAGGAAATTAGAGGTCACATATAATGCACTGTATACTCATTGCAGCGTCCACCACTCAGGGTGTTTAAAGTGCTAGTGTTTACCTTGCATTGCATTGCATAAACCTGTCATATCATAAAACTGATATGTCAGTGATGAAGTGCAGACTCATATGGGAAAGAATTAGAAAAAAAAAACAAGCATTTAAGAATTTCCTATTCCCTCCAGTAGTTATTGTTTATGTTTTACAACATCATGTGTACTTCATTCTTTTATATTTATGTTTCATGATTTTCCATATGGGTAATACAGAGCGAGAGAGAGAGAGTGAGAGAGAGAGAGAGAGAGAGAGAGAGAGAGAGAGAGAAAGAGAGGCCGAAGTCTGAATGATTGTGTTTCTGTGGTATGCACATGGAAGCAATGTTTGTTCAAATATTTAATCGAGCTCAGATTTGAAAGTCACAAAGTACACTCTAACTAACATTAACAAACTACTGTACCATCAAGACTGGTAGCTCTAAAAATAGACTGCAGGGTGGAGCTAGTTAGTTACACAGTATTTTTAACCCCCCTATAAAAGCTTTGCACTTTTCTCCTAGCGTTCAGTTACAGTGTCATTGTTCAGCTTTTTCAGACATTTTGTCTGCCAAGAACCACAATCTTCTGTTTTCCAGTTCACTCCAGTTACAGAGTGTTGTTCAAATACCATAAAAAGCTTTAGTAATTACTAAGCACACTGTAAATCTTTAGAACATTAGACATTAGAAAGTTTTAGGAAAACATAATCTATGTAAGGTAATGAGAAGGAGTATTTCAATAGTAAAGCGAATTAGTTCATATCTATTTCAACATCATGTCTAAATATTTCCTGAAAACTTCCTCATACAGGTAAGCGCTCAACTTTAGACACTCCCATTTTTCCACCTCTTGCATCACCTCTCTGTTTTAGCTGATCTTATAAACTTCCCATGCAAACAGAGTCCTGGGCAAATGAGAAGGAGAGGGTATTGGATGAGTATAGCCAACACTTAAAACACCAGACAGCTCATGGTCAGCTGTCTCTGATGGGAAAGAAAGGAAAACATACATATTGCCTGCCAGAAAACTACACGGATTCTACTTTATGTCTGGCAATGAGACGCAGATTCTGCAACAGCTGGCTGTTTTGGGTAACTGTTTGCAAAAATTCTTTAACATGGGTCAAGCTTGTTGTCATTACATGTTTCATAATTTAGTGATGTGCAAAAATGAGTGTAACATCTGATGCAAATTGCTTTTTATTAGTACTAATTTTTTTGACTGCATACTCTGGCAGCTGTTAATGTTAAGTAAAATATGGCTTAGCTGCATACAAGGACAGATTATTAGAGACAGAAGGCCCCTGGGCTCCTGTTCTGTATCTTCTACAATGACATACAAATACAGTTGTCTCAAATGTCTTTGCAGCTGCATTTTCATGTCTGAGATCATTTTCTGTCTTTCTATCTTAGGCACTTCTGTAGGTTAAAAAATGATAGCTGAACTTCAGTATTTAGTTAACATTGGAGTTTCCACTCCACTGTACACGGATATTATACTAAATACTGCAACTCACAATGTAAATGTGTATAATAAAAAAAAATAAAAAATCTAATAGATTACACTACTAGATAGATCTAACAGCCAAACATAGCTATTAATAACTAATCTGCTTTTCTCTGTTTTTATTACCTGACTCAGTGGTATGCCATGGCTTAGCAGTGGGCCAGCTCTCCACTTATTACTTCCTGGTCCAAAAACCTATGCCATGGGTCAAAGCCCAGGAGTTCTGTCAAAAGCACTATGTGGACCTCGCTGTCCTAAGCACAGAGGAGCAATACTTTGCTCTCCTGAGTGCCACACCTGCAAAAAAAGTCAGCTTTTGGCTTGGTCTGCAGCGCCAGAGTGTCTTCAGTGACTGGCAGTGGGTGAATGGGGAACAGCTGGGCTATGAACACTGGTACAGGAGAAACTATGAAGGCTGCTGTGCAAGTTTAGAGGCAATGTTGGAAAAAGACAGGATGCTGCTGGCTCGCTACTGTATGGAACCACACATGATTGTCTGTCAGGGTAAGTAATGCTTCTTTGCTGTTTTTGGAGTTAGAAACTAACAAATATAGTAACTATATAGCCTAAGGATGATACTGTACAAAGATGAGGCAGATAACTACAGAATGACATTTTGTGCATGTTCAGATTCTTTGAAACATGACACAATGACTAAAATCTTGTTCTACCTGCCTTAGGTGAGCTTGTTGCCAGCATATCATGTCACAAAGACACTATCCCATCCCCCACTGGTTATGTTATGATGCCTTGTTTCCACCTGCACACTGGAGATCATTTTGTAGGACTCTGGCAGGGTCTTCCTGTTCCTCCACACAAAAAGGAGCAGATACTGGTCCTGCTGCAGGGTGGATGACCTTCTATAGCCCTGTCCAGCTCTCCACATGTAACAACCCATCTCCTGGTATTTTCTCCACACTCTTGAGACTGTGTTAGGAGATACCGCAAACTTTCTTCCAATATAACCTTCTTCCACTTAATATGGATGTGCCACCCTGGAGGACCTGGACTACTCGAATGGGCTGTAGGTAGCATCTCATGCTAATAGCAGTGACAAAGACATTAACTAAATCAGGAGGGATAAGGACAGAGCAATGGCCTGCAAAACCATTCCCTCTTGATACCACCCAGTTGTTTTTAACTTTGTGTTATACTGTGGGGATAAAATGCTCTCTTAATTTTCAATCAATGTAATTTTTCTTGGGTTCTATGCTATTTCAGTCTCTGTTGTCACCATCATTTTTCACATCAAACCTATCCTAAAACATTTCCTTTTTTGTGATCCTTGATCCATACCTAAACTCTGACTTGACTCTGACTTTTTTATTCCCACAGGTCCAGATTCCCCTCAGTCAGTGACAGTGGAGTCAGTGGATGCCAATCATGTGAATCTTAGTTGGAATATATCTGCATTTATGCAGATGATGCCACACAGTTACAATGTGACCATATGCAACAGCAGATGTGAGACACTCCTTTACTTCTGCACCAATGGCTCTGTGGCCATGAACATCAGCATCTCCAACTTAACATCAGGCACAGAGTATTTCCTAGAAATCTCTGCTTTTGTTGTTCGGCCTGACAGTGTTACTGGTGAAAAAATCATCCTTCAAAGTAACCCTACAACAGTACAAGTTAAAACAGGTAGGAAGTACTGAAATACAATTTATTATTATTTATTTTTGTGCCACGGCTCGCTCAATACTGTGTATATAATAATCAACAACAACTTAATGATTTAAGTATTTTAAAATAATCTATTTTATTCTGTCTATTTACTCATCATTGTAAACCTGTGCCCTTTTCTTTCTTTTGTATCTGTGTCTCTGTATCTTCTCTACTCTAGTAGATCACAATATCATCTTTATTGTTTTGATGTTGATCAAACTCGTGTCTCTAGGGCCTCCACTGTGGATCCTTTATAATATTCTGAAAAGGGTAGGTCTTCTTTCTCCAGTAAGAAAATTCATATATTCATATACTCTTCATAAATATATAACATTATTATTTTTTTTTTTTAAATCTGCAGGTGGTTTCAAAGAATCAGATCATTCCATCTCGATCATTACAGCTGTCAACTGAGGACACAGTAGTTGATCTGATACCTCAGAAAACCACTGGTTAAGACAGGGAATAAAACACAGTCTAGACTTCTGTATAAAAACCTCTTAAGATGAAAAATGTTATGATTTATTTATAAATGTTAATACTATAAATACAGAATACACGAAAACAGATTTGTTTTTTTAATAGTCAAAAAAGGGGGCAGGAAAGATATGCACAGAAATTGCCTTAAATGGTCAGATTAAGGAAAACCAGTGTTTGAAATCTGACCATACATAAACATTCATGTTTTTTATATAATACTTTGCTGCTTCATTGTCTTCCATTTACTTCTATTCCCTTACAGTCTGACAGATTTTTTAATGGTGCTTTTCCTGTGCTCATGTCTCCCCTCGCTTACCTATATTGTTTCATAGCTGCTTATTAGACCCAAAATAATGACCATTAGCTCAGGTGTGTTAACATCGCAGGCAGATGACAAGAGGAGTTGCTGTGTTTAGAGTTTGAGTTTGTAGTACAGACAGTATACAAGCTGGACGTAGCTACCATGACGTTACCCATCACCTGAAATCCAGTTTTGAAGCTTTGAGATGAACATTTCCATTGTCACCATCTTGGTTGCAAAAAAGTGGATGTGACAAAGCAGGGTGGGTTTGACTATGAAACTACCACAGCTAATCCTCCTTTTTGAAACGTGGTATTACCAAGATTTATAAAATAGATTTAGATAGAACCATAGATACTGTCTATGGTTTGTAGCTACACTGCCAAGTTGCTGTTGTTTGCAGTGGTATTTAAGAGCCAGGATGTTAACACAAATGCAGCACTTACTGCTGCTGCTGCTGCTGCACATTCAGCTGAAAGGCCTTTTGCTGCTCCATGATGCTGGTGTCAGTTTAAATTTTTTTGTTTGTTTTTGATTTACTTTGTATAAAGAAATGAACTACACAGTAGTGCATGCTGCAAGCATAGTATAAAGTTATTAAGATATGATGGTTTGCTTGCATAACTTTTAATAAAATAAACTAAAAACATTCAGGAAAGAATATGTGGCCGTAGGTGAAAGGTTGCTTATATTAGACACGTTTGCAGTTTGGGTGTACCATTGGGTATCCAGATTAGTGAGGATATGTGAGATTGTAGTATGTGATCCTCAATATCCAAAGAAAGAGACATAGCAGAAAGAGTAGTCCCTGGATTGTTACAGTGTTTGTTAAAACCATTTTCATGTCATAGTTTAAATTCATCTTATTCATCAACTTTTTATTATTAACTAAAGCTGTTGACTAAAGTTAGTCATTTTCCACAAAATGTGTCATTCTGTAACTCATCACAGTCTGAGTTATGAAGTATTAGCATTGGCCAATGGGGTGAAGTGTCAGGTGGACGATTGTGATATCAATTTGCTTTAGATTTACCTCAAGATGACAGCATCATATGATTTTTATTAGGCCCTGTTTTTATTGTACTGCACAGCAGTAAATTTTATCCAGTGTTTGTAGCCAGAAGTTAAAACATTAAATATTAAATGGAACAAAAAGGAAATTGAAATTAGAACATTTAGAAGGTGTTTATTGTTGTTATTTTTGTACAGTTATGATTTGTTTCTTTTTTCTTTTATATTTTTAGTGGGGGTTTTTTTGTTTGTTTACTTATTATAGTATTTGAATTTTTTTACTGGGCCCATTGATGCAAGAAGTTGATATTAGATTAAATATTATACAGCTTCTTTCAAAATGTATTTGCTACTTCAAATTAGAATGAGATAAACCTTCAGAACAATTCTTAATAAAAAAAAAAGTGTCAGATGAAGTCAAGTCTATGGTGGCAGTACATTTATTTGAATGTTGTGACCCAAATCAAACATTAGCATTTCAAAGGAAAATAACATTTACAGTATTCTGATTGACAGTGAGATGTTTCTGCCTTTAGGATTTAGGTAACAGTAACCAGCTGTGTACTGTACTGTACTTTGGTGGCTGCTCATGTAAACAAGAGTCACATAAATAAAAATATTCAGTAAAGTTGTTGGTTTATTGATTTGTGCACATTTAACGAAAAGCAAAGAAAAAAAAACACTTTGGGATTTGCACCTTTACTGATTCCATAGGAAATAAGAGGGTAAGTAGCAGGCAGGTGTTTCCAATCAAATGCACTTGATTAACTGATCATCAGCAAGTGTGAGCACTTCTATAAAAACAGACGTTTTGGCACGTTGCTGGTCTGGAGCATTCAGGTGTGTAACACAATGCCACAATCTTCCCTGGAGTGGATGTCCCAGCAAATTCACCCCAAGGTTAGACCCGTGAAATGCTGAGAGACATTGCGAAAAACCCAAGAGCTTCATCTCAGACTCTACAGGCCTTAATTAGCATATTAAATGTTAAAGTTCATGACAGTACAATTAGAAAAAAGACCGAACAAGTATGGCTTGAAAGCAAAAGTAACATCTTCACAGGACTGCATAGCGTCCTGTGAAAACTTTCTTTTTGTCACAGGCTGACTGTGAGGCAGGCAGAATGAGGACCCAAAGTGCAGACTCCGGAGGCAAACGTGAGCTTAAGAATTAGCTTTATTGTAAAGAAAAACGTAATTTAAAATACAAACAAACGCTCTGACGGGGCAGAGCACGCAAAATAAACTGAGACAGGAAACACAAACTCACAGTTAACACGGGAACGACGAGGAAAACGGAGGGTTTAAATACACACAGGAGGATAATCAACAAGTGGAGACAGCTGGGAACACAACAGGGGCAAATCAGGAGTAACGATGGCGAGGAAGCAAAACTGAACATAATACACAGGTGACGAGGAGCTGTCAAAGTAAAACAGGAAACACAACACAACACTCACACCGAGACTCAGACTAAGACACAGAGCGAGGGATAGAAGCACAGAGAGAGTGAGCTAGAGGGAGAGCCACAGACAGAGGCAGAGAGCCAGAATGGGAACTCGAGGAATATACTGTACTAATGAACACCAAAATAACAAAACCTTTCAAGATACTGAAATACAAAACTAAAGATACCCTAACTTAAGACAAAAGGCATAGCAACACAAAACACTGGGTCACAGACCCAGGACCATGACACTTTTTCACCTGACTATGTTTCACCAACTCACAGATTCAGTCATTCATTTTGCTCAACTTCCAGTCTTAGACCAGGTTAGACTGGAAGCTTTTTCACACCTATAATTAATTTACTCTGGTTCAATTCACTTGATAAGTTTGCAAACTTGTAGCTTTTTCTTTTCACACAGAAAAAACTCCAAGCGAACTCCAAGTGAACCAGAATGCGTCTACATAATTTCCTCTGGGATTGATGCTCTGTTCTGGCCTAGTGGATAACATGGGGAATTGAAATGAATTTTACAGCTAGCTGCTAGCCCTTACTTACTGTTTGTGTACTTTGGACATCTATGGTACCCTGCCGCATCCCAGAATGCAAAGCATACCTGGCTACAGGAAAGTGTTTAGCTCAAACTTGCAGCATTCACCTGGTAGTTGGCTCGGCTCACGTTCTCACATTAACAAACTGCTCTGGAGTTCTTTTGGAACAGGACCGAGACCACCTCCTCCAAAGGGTCTTGGTGTGGTTGTTTTGGTTTGCTCCTGAGTGCCATGTTCACACCTGTGCAAGCAAACCACACCAAGGGGGAAACCAAACAAGCTTTTGATTTAAATAGACTAAACACGACATGTATTAAAACCTGAGATGAGTTTCAGCCTCTGGACCTAAAAATAAACCCAATGCAGAAGTGCCAAAACCACAGTTTCACAAATAGCTCCAAACACTGGTCTGTCCCCATACAGTCCCATGTTAAATTGCCCACATTTATAGTATGTTCTCCCCGTGTTTGCATAGGTTCTCTCTGGGTTCTCCGGCTTCCTCCCACAGTCCAAAGACATGCAGTTAGTGGGGTTAGGTTAATTGGTGATTCTAAATTGCCCATAGGTGTGAATGTGAATGGCTGTCTGTCTCTCTGTGTTAGCCTTGCGTCAGACTGGCAACCTGTCCAGGGTGTACCCTGCCTCTTGCCCTATGGTAGCTGGGATAGGCTACAGCCCTGCCTGCGACACTCAATTAGATAAGTGGAGGAAAATGGATGGATAGATATAGCAGAAATAAACACGGTTATAGCCTGGTACAAAATACAAGGCTCTAACAGCTGATTCCCTAATATTTTTCTTTTTGCCTACCTACTACATTTCTAAATTTTTAATGAGGCTTAAAGTGATGTATTATTAGATGTGTGATCACTTTGAGTGACAGCTGAATTAAAATACAGTAACTGCAGCCAATTTCTCAACAGTGGGACTGATAGGAAGTGGAATGACTCCCTCAGAGCGCCTCTGACACTCCACTCTTGCTCACCATCACTTCAGACTCCAAATAACTTCACAAACCAATGGTGTAACCAACAGGATTCATCCGTCTATGACAGGGCTATGATTTTAGAGTAAGGGTGTACCTGCAGAGTCTCTGCTGACATACATGCTTCACTGACTCTCACTGGCAATAGCTCACAGATGAAGCTGCTTCAAAGTTATGTGTCTGATAAGTAGAAGAGAATCTGTACAGGGAAGTGAAGTGACCATATAGTTCTTGTAATAAGATGACTTGTATTGTGCCACACAGAACAAACCTCAGCAAGGACACTGAAAAAAAATGGTCATGATTACTCATAAATGAGATTACTGGCTTTGAAATGCATGCATGCATTCTTACATCATGCTTGCGACCACTTTGTTGACACATGAATTTCCATTTGTCAGACCACTTCCTTTGAGCTTAATACATAAAGCTGAGTGTGTGCAATGTGATGGGTTTCAGAGCAATTAAGATTAGATGAAAGCGAAATAAGAAGAAATGTCCTGCCTCAGGGGTTTCCGTGTTTTCATCTCATGTGTCGTTCTTCTCATTGTTCAGTCAAGTGAGTAATATCTTCTGTTGTGCATTTGTTTATTTAATACTAAATGGTTAATTAATGTAAATATGCCTAATTCAAAGTGATATTTTTCAGCCAGTTCCTTATGCTTTCTTAGTTCTAGTCTATTTTTACTTCTGTATGACCTTTGCCTGACCCATGTATGAAGTTTAAAAGTTTAATAAATGCTAGATTTTGGATTTGGACATGATTCTTGTGTTGTACTTGCAAATTCTGTGATCTGAATGTCTTTCAGAGTGTTTTCTGTCTTCTGGTTAGCCAATTATTGACTCATTTATCTCAGTAACCTCTCTGGATATTTGTCATTTTAGGTCATGGTTCTGAGATTATTGGAGGGAAGGAAGTCGAGCCACACTCGTTGCCTTTCATGGCTCTGCTGGAGAGTAACACACCTGCCTGTGGAGGGGTACTAATTGATAAAGCATGGGTCCTGACTGCTGCTCACTGTACTAAGTAGGGATCTGAAGCATGCATTTTTAAAATATGTAATTCTATTTTTTTTATTGTATCATGTAAATGATATTGTATCATGGTTATTTAAAATGTCATGCTAGTCAGTGACATTTCTTCTTTATGATCTTCAGTTCAGCATTCATCACAGTAACTATAATTTGTCAGATAGCTACTCAATTCAGGAAACCACAACAGCTCACGGGCTTGAAGCAAGATAAGCCCTTGAGCCTTGAAACGTGTGTTTGAACTTAAACTTCAGTTTGCACTTCAGAATTTAATGCATGCATGAAATAACATGAAATTGCATTAAGGGAAATACAATTCTTGATATATTTTTTGATTTAAGTGACTCACTGAGACAGACACTGAAAAGAAAAAGGTTAATCAGGAAAGAGACAGCAAGCCGTTGTATTGCATCCTAGTAGAAGGCCTGTATATATTTAACTTTACTGTTTTACAGTCCACACCCATGAAAGTCAAACTTGGTAGTAGCCACCACAGTTCTATCAGCTTTGTTAGATCATAAAATTACCATTCAACACTTATTCTGTTACCACTGGAGTCATAACACTTCTTTACACAGGAACAAACACTGCAGAAGTCTCTCTGAGTCTGAACATTCTGACCGTATTATTTGTATTGTGTAATAATTCAAATATAGGAAGGAAAATAAATCTTCATTGTTTCCTTATTTTTCCTTAATCTCTTGACCAGTAAACCTATTCAATAATTTAACACTGCACTGTGTTTTTGCTCTTATAGCATTAAGAAAGTGTTGCTGGGGGTGCACTCCATCAAAGGAAATGAAAAAGATTCTAGGCAGGTCCGAAAGGTGAAAAAAAGTTTTCCTCATCCCCGCTATGATAACACAGACAAGACAAATGACCTAATGTTACTCAAGGTAAGGTGACTACAATCATGGATAAAAGAATGGAAGAGTGATGCAAGATTATTGATAATGATATTTGGAGCAATTTCTATGAAATTTATGTGTGCTTACATTACGTATTACATGTTTAGAAGTGAGAGAAAACGTTTAATTGAAATTAATACTAATGCAAAGCCAGTCTATCACTTATTATTATTTAACTACAGATACAAAATTAAGTCTTTCTCCCCATTTGATCAAAATTCAAGAGCTCAAATTCTCTCTGGGACCAAAAAGAGGCCAAATTATTTCTGTGTTTGTCTGAAAAATTGTCATCATGTTAGTGATGAGATTTATATACAGTTGTGCTCAGAAATTTACAGACACTCATCATGGGCACGAATGTTATGGTAATTTTGGGCTTTTAATTATTTCTTTGGCCTATTATGTGACACTTTTTTGACCAGTAAATCTATGTGTGTTTGGGATCATTGTCCTGTTGGAACAACTAATTGGGTAATTTCTGTGGTGAAATTGAAGAATTTGGAGGTTATTATTTTATTTATTTATTTATTTTCATTATTCCATCCACTTTGTGCAATGTGCCAGTACCACTGGAAGCAAAATGGCCCAGAGCATGATGCTTGACAGTTTGTACAGAGTTTTTAGGTTTGAAAGCCTCAGCTTTACTCCTCCAAACATACCTCTTGTCATTTTGGCCAAACAGCTCAATCTTTGTCTCCTGTGACAATAAAACTTTTCTCCAGAAGACATTTGGCTTGTCCATGTGGGCAACTGCAAATTTCAGTTGAGCTTGAAGGTGTCAATTTTGAAGTAGGGCTTTTTTCTTGGCCAGCACCTTCTCAGTCCGTGGCAATGTAAAAGTCGCTTCACTGTGCACAGTGACACTGGTGTTCCAGCAGTTTCCAGTTCATGGCAGGCTTGAGGCTCAGTGGTTGCTGGGTTGTTCCTGAACACCTTAACCAATTTCCTCTTATCTCAGGGTGACAGTTTAGGTCTTATGCACCCAATTCTTGTTTTTTAAAAGTCATTAAAGATGGATTCTGTATAAGCACTCCGCTCTGGAAAAAGAGTAGTTCCAAGAAATCATTAAAAGCTGAAAATTACCATAACATTCACATGCATGATGAGTGTAAGTAAATTTCTGACCACAACTGTAAATACTGTAAGTGACTAGAAACAGATAAAAAAGGTCTAATTGAAAATAAATGTGTGTGTTTTTTTTTTTGTTTGTTTGTTTGTTTGTTTGTTTACAATTTCTATAAAAGCAATGATGAAGTCATTGTGGTTAAATAATTCTTATTTAAATTTCAGCTTGACAAACGAGTGGAGAAAACCAAGACAGTAAATTGGCTCAAGCTGGCCAAAACCTGTAAGGAGCCAGCAGCTGGCAGCACCTGTGTGGTGGCTGGATGGGGAACAACTAAGGACAATGCCAAGCAAATGTCAGATGTACTGAGGTCTGTCAATGTAACTGTGATTGACAGAGTGAAGTGCAACTCACCTGATTATTACAACTTCAAACCTGTTATTACCAGCAGCATGATATGTGCTGGTTCAGATGGTAAACATCCAGCAGATGCCTGTAAGGTACATATGCCCAACAGTCCACTTTACCACCTTAACTGTGAATGAGCTGAAAAATAAATTAATAATGACCATCATGTTACTGTATTGTTCTCTCTGCAGGGGGATTCAGGAGGACCGCTGTTGTGCAATGGTGTGCTAGCTGGAATCACTTCCTTTGGACGGAAGTGTGGTATCATAAACAAACCTGGAGTGTACGCTTTTCTGTCAGACAAACAACTCAAGTGGATCAAAAAGACAATGAAGTAACCTAAAATAGAATGAGTTCTCTCTCTGAATCATTCTGTTCCCTTCTCTAACCACACCTGTCTTTACATTTCTGTTTGTTAAATAAAATGCATTATTTTTGTCACAAGTCTACATTTATATCTCTCTATATTTATGGTTTAAAGGATTATGTTAAAGCAGACAGTATTTCTCCAAGAGTGTTACTGGACATTGGGTGTAAATTTGTGTTCTCAAACTCTTAGAGCCACTGCAGGTGGGGCATGGATGAAAATATCAGGTGAAATTAAGTTGAATGAGTATGACTGAAGACAAAATAAAACAAGAGTTTGCTGATACTATTGTAATTTTTTTTTTTTTTTTTTTACATTTGTGTTTACATTATTTTTATTTACTTTCTACATTTAGTAACCAGTGGTCTGGTCTGGTCTGGATTCTAGAATGAATTGAAATAAAGCTATTGAGAAAGTGCACATGACTCCCTGCTAGACAGGTGTGTTGTAAAGACAAAATTATTGTATGAGGTGTGAAAGATTTTCTGTTTCTGTCCTTGTGTGCTTGTCTAATATGTGTTGGTCAAATGATGGTGTTTAGCAAAAGGCCACAAAAAAGAAAGTTGAAATGATGCTGAAAATGATGAACAATCTTTAAACACAATCAGGTATTATAAAAGTTAACAGTAAATAGATTATTTGCTTCTATGAACGTAATCATACTTCTTATCAGTCAACACTTAAATATATAATAATTAAACAACACCCAGAACGGCACCTTCAGTTTATGAGTAATTCGATCTGATAGGCAGTTTAATACACAATAATATGAAGCAAGTTAATTTTCCTGTGCTGCAGTATTGCATTCCCTCCAGCTAACTCTGCTGAGATAGTCACTCAAATAATCCGACAGTAATGTCACCCAATAGTTCCACACTTCACATTTAATCACTGTCATCTCTGCAAATGTCAATACAGTTGCGGTCTCGTACTCTTTTCCATCTAGCCATCTAGCTACAGAAGGCGAGCAAGCATAATTTGAATTACTTTTTTTTCAGTGGCAGACAATATCAAATACATTAGACTAGACCATCAAAAACAAATTCACGTGATTCATGTGTATGAGCCTCTTTAGAAATCAAGAACAACCCAACTGTGAATATATTCAACACATCTGCGTCCAAGGAAAGGGAGTGTTTGCCATATTGTTGCCATATTTGGCACAGATATGTCTAATATCATTATCAGTCATGGTATATAATAATTGATAAAAATTCTATTTATTTAACAAACAACAAAAATAATGATGCCTTGAAAACCTTGACCTTTAGCTCATGGACACAAATATTTTGTGAGTCCCTTCCGCAATACCTCCCTTCACTAGAATTACTTGTATGTGTGTATGTATGCATATGCACACTCCTACTTATTGATTGACTTACTCCTCCTTTTGCTGCTTCTTTGCAAATACCAGATTTCTAGCTGAGCAGAGCTGTACACATCTATACAGCTCTCCCTCATATACACAACACAAAAAATACACTCTTAATATATACACTACAATCTTAATTTTCATACCATACTAAATTTTAAAAAGACCTAACCTCAAGGCCATAAAACCGAAGGTTAACCAGGGAAAAATACACTTTCACACAAAATCATTACACGTGAAGAACATGGACTACAGTGTGAAACCAACCTAAAATGTTTTACTGACACCCC
>VUQS01020196.1:1211-18613 GCA_015108495.1 Heterochromis multidens
TAAGCACAGACACAATTCCACAAGTCCTATTTCGACCTTTTTCTGTATAGATATGAGCAGAAGCTTCATAACCAGTTTGGTCTGGGTTCAGCTGCTGCTACTGACAGACGCTGTAGCCTGTGAAGCTGTGGCTCGATGCCCTTTAAAAAGATAATTATTATATTACATACATATTTAGCAAGTTATGCAAAGTATGAAACCAAACAATAGTGTGTGATTATCAGCAAGTCAGTATGTTTGTAGTGTCTGAATGCATGGTAAGTATAAGAGAAAACAAACTACTCTGTCAGCAAGCCAACATGATGAAGAGGAAAGAGGGGAGACTGAGAATCTCAGACATGGCTTCTTTATAGTGCCCTAAGTTGCCAACAAGCACAACCTAAATAGAAGCACAAGATGTTATGCTCCAGTCACACTAGAGAAAGCAGTAGTGGTTGGAGACCATAGCATGGCCAAAATTATTGTGACCGTGTGCAACAAACTTTTGATCTCATTGCCTTTGAAATGGTTGCTTTGAAGACAGGGACCAGGTCCAGGACCACGCGCAGTCAGTTGCTGCCTTCAAAGCAACATTGGTGCATCAAGATAGCAATAAAACAGGGTCAGTCTGCTATCAGGTTAAAGTTGAATAAGGTCAAGGTGGCAGTTACATGCAATCTGTTTATGGTAATATAATTTCAGCTGCTTCCTTGGGGGTCACCACAGTGGGTTGCTCCCCATGTTTGATTTGGCAGAATTTTATGCCATTTACCCTTCCTGACACAACCCCATAGGAGACTTGTATGTCCAGCTAGAATTAAACCAGCAACGTTTTGCTTGCCAATCAAATACATAAACCACTACACTACAACAATTAACTATGACAAGGCTGTAAAAATCTATTGCCGTCTACATAGACAGAAGTTTACACTAATTAGATTCAGACTCAAGCCAGAACCTCTGAGAAGTGAAACAGAAATTCCTCTAAAAATAGACCAAAGTTATTGCAGGACAGTGATTTAACTGCAAAATGACACAAGCGCTCAGCAACAGTGCTTTTATATAAGAATATAACCAGTTGGCAATCAATTGAATTGAATCCCCTACTGCAAAGAGCCGCGTCACAGTTCAACGGTGCAGACCGACTCAGATCGATTGCAGTGTGTTAGCAGTCTGTTTGCGTTTATGAATTAGACGATGATTATTTGCAAACCTTTCCCAATCTGAGTGATTGCAGTCCGTTCAAGTCGCACCACGAGACAGGTTGCCTCCTACCAGGCGACCTGTGTAGTTGCCTTGCAATCAAAAGTGGTCACCCAGAGGTTGAGGGTGTTGCACAGCCAACCTCTGCGCAACTAGCTGGTCACCTCAACTCCTTGCAGTCAAAAACTTTCAATGCAATCACTGTCAATCAACCAGCGATTTTCGTTTATTTGCAAGGAGGTTGCCATCCTATTTTTACTCGACTGCGACTGAGCCATTAGGTCTGATGAGAGCATATCAACCAGCAACCAGTCAAACTCGAGACTACAGCCCTAATAATCATCTGGTCAGAATTTTAATTTCAGCAGTACCTTTGTTGATACCTGTAACCACGTGTCTAGATTGGCTTGTGTTTTAAAATACAGTATTCTCTAACTGGATTTAACCCATCCTAAGTATTAAGAAAGCAAAGCTGTAAGTGGAAACCTGAACAAGCATGGGTCCCAGACTCTCTTACAGTGCTAATCGATGAGCCACCATGCTGCCTTCCTTGTGCTATACTCCCCCCACCCCCCATATTTAGCACTAATTAGCAAACAAAAACAAAACATACGCAAATATATATAATAAATTATTATTATTATGTCAGACAACATATGCAAACTTTGTATTTAATGTTCATGCACAGTCATATAATTACAACACAAACAGTCAATGAGTATTTAACTAGGAGCATATAGAGTGCAGTAGAACAAAGCTGTATCCATTGAGATATGGCAACATGCAGCTAGAGCATACTCATTCACCATGGAGCCAGGTGAATCCTCCATGGCCTGTTATCAGAACGCAGCAGCTATTTGCATTGTAATTAAACTCGAGCCTCCTCTCAGGCTGCCTCCCTCCTTTCTGTTTTATTTGTGTTCTTGTCTGTTTCTCTGCATTGTGTTTTTCTTACTCGATCCTATCTCAATTATAGAAATCATCCCTTTGCTCTTCAGCCTCCCCTTGGAAACCCTTTCTCGCCTCCATATTCTGTTTTCCATGCTGGCTCCGTCACTATCATTTGGTGTCCTGGCCCATCTGTTGTTGTTTTTTTTTTTTGTTTGTTTTTTTGGGGGTGGGGTTGTGTTTTGCTGGTGTTTTCATTGCTCTGCTCGTGCCTTTGTTGTTTCACCACTAAATCTGTGATTCTATGGCAACGGCGTTGATTTGTTTTTGCCTGTGATGTTCATGTTTGTGCATACTGAAATTTGAGTGAGCGGCACACAGTTCATAAAAGAAAGACTATGATGTCTTTCCAGTGTGTTTGGGTAGTATATGCACATCTCTGTATGACACGCCATTAGGCAAAGCCCGTTTGAATATTCACCCACAGCATCGGATAACATAATGCAACTGTTCTTAGCAAATCGTCTCAAGGCCTAGAGACACTGACTAACTCAAAGAGCACGCCCTTCATCCCCGCATTCAGTCTCGTATCAAGCACTCGAAAGCATTCCTGAAAGAGCGCCTTGCATAATGACGAACAGAGAGTTTCATTAAAAAGAAATTACCCATCAGCTCAGTCTGCGGGAGATTTCTTTAAGATTAATTTAGTTAAGATTGCCAATAAGGACTTGTGCAGATGCCTTTACAGCATTGAAAGCAGCACAGCACTGTATTTACAAAAAGGGGATTCTCACACACACACACACACATACACGGTTATTTATTTGTTGTGAGTATCAAACACAGTTCACTTATGTCACTATGCTAATTGTTTGACTTGTTTTCATTTCTGCCAGTGTCAGCTAATGGGTTTTTTTTGTAGCTAAAAGCTCTCTCTGTGTAAGTGTTTTTCCTCCTTCTTTTTCTGTTCTATCTCTATGCTTTTCCTCGAAACACACACACATATTCACACCCTCCCCTCACCCAGTCTCCCCTGCTCTCTATCTCTGTGTTTCAGGTGGTGCAGGTGTTGCGGGCGATTGATAGAGATGAGGGTGGGAATGACAGCACCGTGTATTTCAGTATCCCTCCAGAGTCCAGCGCTGCCCTCAACTTCAGCGTCAGGGACAGCGGTGGTAGGCACTCAATCTTTCCTTCTCTGTGTAGTTCTCTTAATTCTTGTTTGTTTGCTCCTCCCTTGGCAGACACACTGTTTTTTTCCCACTTTTTTGAGGCTCTTAATCCCACATATGTTTTTTCTCCCTCTCTCGTCCCATCTTCGTCTTTTCTTCTATTCTCTTTCTTTTGCTTTCCTCTCAAACCTACTGCCTCTCTAACTCGCCTTTGCTTTTTCTGTCCCTCCCTCTGTCTCCTACCATCCATCTCCCATGTCTGGTGGCCCTATTGTTTTGCTTTGTTATCCTTCCTTCTTTTGTTTGTCCCTCTTGTTTTCCTTCCCATATCCTCTACATCCATCTTCTTCCCCACTACCATGTAAACTTAGTATTTCCACTGAGAAGCTTTTGAAGAAATCAAAGCTGCTTAATTTAATTAGCTTCAACTGAATCAAATTTAGCTACTTAATATTCGTTTCCAGTGCATTTTTTTCCCTCTGAACACTTGCCTTGTCCTCTCCCTTTGTTGTGAACAATTACACACGTATAATAAAAAGTTTTAGTGCATTAATATCATACACATATACGTTTGATATGGCTATGATAATTGAAGGATGTAATGTACTGCAGTACTGATTCTGTGTAACTGTAAGCATCAAGCCGTGTATATCTGGGGATATTTTTCAACAAATATGTAGTCTTCTAAAATTGGATGCACAAGCATTTTGTTGTCTTAGCTTATATTTACATTTTTCTACACAAAAGCAGGTTAATTGGCCCACAAATAAATTTTTGCTATTATGCATCACCTGTGGAGTTTTCATGTAAACAGATACACTTTGAGTCAGTGTTTCCCACAAAAACACATTGTTTGCATCCTTGAGGCCTAACCAACATGCTGAATAAAAGATAAAACATTTGCAAAGCTGAAGTTTTTCAATATTTTGAGACCTGGAGAATTTTCTAAAGAGTGCAGGCCTGATTACATCAGCTGGCATTCTTTTCCTTTTTACATCTTTGCTTCTGCATTGCTACATTTTTTTTTTGACACAATAACTGGCAACAACTGTTGTGGAACAGCATGAAATCGGGGAAGCTCTTCAGTTTGTATGTGCTACACAGTTGCAGTTGAGGACAGTAATGCAAATCAAAACATTGCACCAGTAGCAGATAGAAACTCCACAGAATACTTTTATGTGTGCTTATGCATTCTGCACACTGTGCTCATCTCTCTTGACGTAAAAGTTCAATTTATGCATCATATTAGCTAAAGATGTCAGTAGCAAATTTAAGTGTATCATATAATATTCTATGTGCACACCCTGGACACTTGAACTGGTGTACTGGACTTAGGTACACCTATTCAAGTGCTAGTTAACACAAATATTCTAATCAGCCAGTCACATGGAATGTAGTTATGTAGACATGGTCAAGATGACCTATTGAAATTCAAACTGAGCATCAGAATGGGGAAGAAAGGTGATTTAAGAGACTTTGAATGTGGCATAGTTGTTGGTGTCAGATGGGCTGGTCTGAGTATTTCAGAAAATTCTGATCTACTGGGATTTTCCCACACAACTTGAATCCTCTCTGAAAAAGAGAAAATATCCAGTGAAAGGTGGTTCCCTCAGCCAAAATGGGCCAAAATGCCTTAATGAAGCCAGAGAAGAATGGCCAGACTCCTTCAAGATGATAGGAAGGCAACAGTAACTCAAATAACCATTCGTTACAACCAAGGTATGCAGAAGAGCATCTCTGAATGCACAACAACAACATCAACAACAACCTTGAAGCAGATGGGCTACAGCAGCAGAAGACCAAACCAGGTGCCGCTCCTATCAGCTACAATTCACACAGACTCACCAAAATTGGACAACAGAAGATTGGAAAAACTTTGACTGATCTGATGAGTCTCAATTTCTGCTTCAAAATTCAGATGGTAGGATCAGAATTTTGTGTAAACAACATGAAATCATGGATCATGTATTGACGGTTCAGGTTGGTTGTTAGTGGTGTAATGGTGTGGGGGATATTTTCATGGCACACTTTGGGCCACTTAGTACTAACTGAGCACTTTTTAAACATCACAGCCCACCTGAGTATTGTTACTGACCACGTCCATCCCTTTATGACCACAGTGTACCTATCTTCTGATGGCTGCTTCCAGCAGGATAACTCACCATGTCACAAAGCTCACATCATCTCAAACTGGTTTCTTGAACATGAAAATGAGTTCACTTTACTCAAATGGCCTCCACAGTCACCAGATCTCAATCCAACAGAGCACCTTTGGGATGTGGTAGAACAGGAGATTTGCATCTTGGATGCAGCCGACAAATCTGCAGCAACTGTGTGATGCTATCATGTCAATATGGACCAAAACCTCAGTGTAGATTGGCAACAAATTTCTCGGCCTTGAATCATCAGTAAGCATAATACTGATATGGTGAATATGAACATTCTCGATTGAAAATCCAGCAAACACAAGACAACATTCACTTTCATTTTAAGTCATAGTTCTGGCCACATGCTGATTCTGAGTCTAACATTAACACAAAGCTTTGCTTTGTTCTCTATTAACTTCTGCTAAAAACAGAAAAAGTCTTTTTAGCTGCTAAATGCTGCAGCTAGTGATTAGCTTTGATTGTCTGCTGTTGTTGCTAATGGCAGTTAGCTGTAATAGCTAAAATATACTAAATCTCACCATAGTACTAAGGAGAACTGCAGAGTAATAAATCTCAGGGTAATAATTCTCAGTGAGGTCATCATTATGAGTGATTTATTCATAGATTACATGTTTCATCACAGATGAAGATATGCACTTATAGTCATTGGCAGCTGAAGATCTGAGAACTCTTTGGCTGTCTTCGCTACCAAACTGGTGACCAATCTGCTAATTCTTCCTCAACCTGACAAAACCAAGTTCACTGGTTATATCATGAGTAGTATAAACTCACTGACATGTGAAATCAAAGGCCTCTTTGATGTGTCATCCATCAGTAGAACAGAGAAACAATAAGATCATCCTCTGCTCCCATGTGGACAGCTTGTCTGACAAAATGCTACATTATTTTCTTTGTTTAAAGAGACAGTTGAAAGAGACAAGTGATTTGGATCACTGAAGATCTTTTTGATAATCCTGTTTGTCATGTTTGCACTCCCAGTACCATACATGCTAACAAAATCTGTTCTAAACTTGCTTTCTTATCAGCGGCTACACTTTTGTTGCCTTGTACGTGGAATTCTAAAAACATCTCCCACACAGATCCTCCACAGTTCTTTTTCTCAAAAGTGAGAATCAGATCAATAAAGGCCATTACCTCTTTTGTTACTGCTGCTCTCTGTCCTTTTAAATTGTTGTATGTGAGCCTCTCATCACTGATGTCCATTACAAAATCTCAAAAAATGGGCTTATGATGTGTTCCTTTCATGAAAACTTACAAGTGTGACCTAAAGGTCAGTGCTTTGGATGTACAGACTCCCTTCTGCACATGCTGTGTTGTGTCATTAACCAGGACAAGTGTGGGAAAAGAATCATACAGATGGATACAATGGCAGCACATTACTCAAACAACCATTTTATATGTGAAAGTGTATTAGAATTTATGTTTAAGTTTTGCAGCCTATCTGGAGTCATAAATCATGAAGTGTGGCTGCAGCAGCAAAAAATATACTGTCTGCCCTATTTGTAACACTCTAGTAGGTTCATCCTGTAAAATTAGAATCATTGTTATTCTGCTGTGGAACATTGTAGCTTCAGTGGTAGAAAAAGGTCTCAAGTGAACTAAAATAGTAAAAATAAAAGAGAAGCTTTAATATTTTTGCCTGCTCCATTCCTTTGTGGTATAAACTAGTCACCAGCTGACTGCAATCACACATTTTCAAACACGAGGAGAGTAATTTCTGGGCATAATTTCCAAATTGGAACATCCTGCCACTGTTCTGCAAACAACTTTGTACCATGCAGTTAACAATGGATTAATTGCAAGTTTCTTCCTGTCAACTTTCCTTCAGGCCCCACAGCCAGCTTGGTGTTGCTGTCCCAGATCCAGCCGCTGTCCCGTTCCCCATCCTCCACCTTGACCCTCTACGTGCCGCTCGTCCTGAGGGATGGGACGTCTGGCCTCACCAGCACTGGGACGGTCACTGTGTCCGTCTGTCCCTGCCTGAAAGGAGGGGCACGAGCTGAAGAGAAAGACAAGGACAAGCAGACAGAGGGCGAATGGGACTGGGAGAGAGAAGCAGTGTGTCTTCCTCAGCAGTCCACACTGCCCTCCCCTGGGCTCAGTACAGCTGCCTTGCTGGCTATCCTGGCTTGTGTTGCTACATTACTGGGTAAATACTTTATAGCTTATAAAGTTTTATAGATATTAAATCTGGGCTTGCCTTAAGATAATGGCAAAAGTGAAAGTAAAATAGTGAAACTTACATCATTATATAACTTACATCATGATTTTACAGCAGCACTTAGTATTATGTGTATAGTGAAGTTATATCATAAAGATTTACTCCCTATAAAGGCGTTTAATGCTATTCTACAAATAGGCAGTTGAGTAAATAGCATTTAGGGCTTGTTTACCCCCAACTACATCCCTGGATGCTTAATCTGCATATGAAAATAATGAAAGCAGCAGCGTAAATATTTCTCTTAGTCACAGCTGCTCAATACAGGTTTACTTTTCCTCGCAATTTTGGTCCAGTTATTTCCTTTGGCAAGGTCAGCTCTAATCACAGCTAAAATAACAATTTTGAGTGATTATCTGGGCCCTCCGGGTTTTTGATAGCAGCATAATAAAATGTCACAGCCACCTTTGCAGAAACTCAAATGCTCAATTGGATAATGTCTAGTTGCTGAGGAGACTGGCTGATAGCAAGCATCATTGTCATTTCTATTGAGTCTGTTGAAATCACTCATGCCTTGTTGATAAAGGCATTATCATTCTGGAAGAGGCCAGTTCGATTAAGTGGGAGACGCAACATGGCGTGAAGGTGATTGTGCACAGTGGATTTAGTGGAGTTAAGAATTTAGTTCACTAAGTGATAACGGCATGATAGTGGGCATGTGTACAATTTTGTTTTTTCTGTTTCTAAACACTATAACTCTGCCTTCCACAAAATGCCAAATGTCCTTACAGAAGCTTTGACATCAGCTCTGTCAGGATCCCATCTGTTATTAAAAAGGAGCTTGGCTTACATAAGGTGGCCATTGAGCCATTTGGTAACTTGTGCCTCGTGGATAGAGGCTGTCTTTAACAGAGAAAATATACACATCACTGTATGAAGGTTATTCCTCAAATTGTTATAAAAGGTTAGAGTTTCCCCCACTCCATTTAGGGATCATTGGATTAGTTACATAAAAATCAAATAATGTGGCCTCCAACTATATTAAGGCTGTAGATTTACTTAACTCAGCAGCTTAACCTCCTGCGATACAGCCGTATGGAAACACAAGCACATTACCGTTTGTTAAATCAAATCATAGACTGCGAATATAAATAAGCACCCAAGCAGATTTGGCATGGTTTGGATTTCTATACATACCAAAACAGTTTGCACAGCTGAGAGTGACAGCTGTTTAAGAGCAAAGTGAGTGGAATACATAAAAACATGTGCAATGTAAGCTGCGAGCATTAGCATGTCTAGCTAACTAGCCTTTTAATAAGTGTCTAAATTCAGAGTGTGCTGATGAGAGAGTGGAGTATAAAAACAGTAGTATCCTTGGCATGTACAGATGAACTGGCAGACCAATAATGATAAAAATGATTGGTGAAGGTGTCACCTCTTCCACTATTATCTTTGTATACGGAATGTCTGACAGCTGTACCAGCAGTAACTATAATGGGATGCTCAGTTCTTCTTGTCCTTGAATTCAGACTGGGGTCTTATTTGAATCAGGTGCCTTCCTGAATATTTATGCACATTATTTTTCAGCTTGGTTCTCATTTTCTCTCTATTTTGCATCCAAAAGGTTCAGCACATACAAGAATAGCATTTCCACCACTTAATAAGCATACTAATACTATGTATGAGGGTGGGTTTTATCGCAGGCATCCTCTTATCTCTTTTCCCACCAACATGATGCTAGTGCAGGAACCTAATCTAGAACTGCTTCCATGCATTTCCCCCAGAAAATGTAAAAAAAAAAAAAAAAAAAAAAGGAAAAAAGAAAGACTGGTGCTGTTGTCAAAAGCTTATATCAAAAGTTGGTCCCAAAGTTACAGCCTCTGATCTCAGTGGCTATGCGAAGGGCTACTTTAAGAAATTCACTGATTCTGCTGCCCAATGCTAATGTTCGGTTTGCAAACCTGTTAAATGACACAAAGGCACTACTTGGTTCTTTGCCACAATCCAGGGTCAAATTTAGCTCTCAATATTGGGAATATGGAATAAAAGTCATGGAGTCATGGGACAATAAAGCATCCATTTGGCTGGCTGGAGCTCAAAGTCAATTACCTAGTGGAGGCATGCAGTCTGCTGATATGATATACTAGCCCTCTAACCCAAGGACTCTTCTGTATTCGTTTTTGTCTCTGTGTGTTTCACCTCTTTGTCTGCTTGAATTTTTCTCCCTTACTCACACACTCCTCTTCCTCCTTTCCTTTATTTCCCCTGTGACTTCTGCCCCCTTCTCCCTTGTTCATCATTCTTTTTCCAATTTCTCTCCCATGCCTCAATATCTGTTATTCCCGTTGCCACCCCCTCGGCAGCGGTGAGTGCCCTGTCATTGTCACTGCGGCGTCAAAAGCGCGACTCCCTGTCACCGTTAGAGGAGGACGACGTACGCGAGAACATCATAACGTATGACGACGAGGGCGGAGGCGAGGCCGACACAGCTGCCTTTGACATTGCCGCACTCCAGAGCGCCCCACACAGCTCGCGCTCACGTGGCTATCGCACACTGGACAGCAGGAACATGTAAGCAGGCAGAGGGGTGTGTGGGAGAGTTTGTTTGCATGTGGTGATGCATATATATATATATATATATATATATATATATAGTGGTGTAATTTCTTAGTTTTTTGCATATTTGTCCCACTTACATATTTCAGATCATCACACAAATTTTCATATTAGACAAAGATAACCTGAGTAAATACAAAATGCAGTTTTCAAATGATGATTTAGTTTATTAAGGGAAAAAAGTTATGATATGAAATCATCATTTAAAAACTGCATTTTGTATTTACTCACGTTATCTTTGTCTAATATGAAAATTTGTGTGATGATCTGAAACATGTAAGTGTGACAAATTTGCAAAAAACTAAGAAATCAGGAAGGGGGCAAATACTCTTTCACACCACTGTGTATATGGGTGTTTTTTAATTTCATCAAACCTCACAGCTGACCTTTCATTACATGCTGAAAAGGGAAAAGAAAATATTATTTACCCCTTCAGAGTGAAACCATTCATCGCAGTCCAGCTCTTAACTGATCCACTTAAATAACTGTTTAAACCATAACTCCCAGGTCATAATCAGCCACCAATCAAAATGCTCAGACAGAAGGCTATCAAGCCTGGCAGTCCTAGGAGGCCACTTTGTTGTGCTCATTTTCTTAAAGCTCATTTATGTTCTACTACATCAGAGAGTTGTTTGCACCCACTTTGATGTTCCTGTGAAACATTGTTATTGCCTTTGGACTAATAATTAGCTCCCAGATTCATGCAAGCCATATGGAGAGGCCATAAACAAGTACAAAGGCTGCTTTTAGTTGATCGAAAATTGCTTCTTGGGGTTTATGGAGGTGGACACAGCAACATGAAAAAACATCTAAATCTAATGCAATCCAATGCAATATTCCTGCAATATTAACTACCTTTGTGAAACTTTTAATTTCTAATTTTTGTTGGGACTGTGTAACAAAGAAGTGGATAGCTGAGCCTTGTGCTGCTATAGCTTGTTCTTCTTGGGATGAACTGTAAGATTTGGAGCGTGCATTGGAAAAGAGAGGTTATACAGAGGTTATTTTGGCCCAAGCTGCACTACATCGCTTTTTTCTTTTGAAACTCCATCCACAGAATCACAACTTTCCAGTCCAAACAAAATCACATAGTACCCCCTTCGTTTTTCTCATCTGGTTATTTTTTCCCCCAAGGTGGACAAATGCCTCTGCAGAATATCTTATAGTGTGGATATAATGCTATACAGTACACCCACAAGTCATGGTTGAAAAAAACTGTTTTAAAAATGACCAAAAACGATGCCCCGGGTTGACCAGCACATACGAGTTATGCACAATGTTCAAAAGAAGGCACAAAATGTTCCGATTTACCAGAATTACTCTTTTGTTTTTTGTCTTACAGTCGTTACTCACATCGTGGTCAAGACAAAGCTCGCACCTATAGCTGGGCTCAGAATCCAGGTGTGGATCACAACTACTCAGGACCAGCAGGACCCCTTTACGGTCGTCTCTGCTACAGCAGCCACACGTTGCCCATTCTCCGTCGAGCCCCAGGAGGAACATTCGAACCAGGCTTGGCAGAGCTGGCGTACCGCTTTCCTGGAGGCCAGCCGGACCATTCCCTTGTCATCCAGAACCAAGGGGCCATGGTTGGGCCAATGGAGTCTGGGGCAGTGTACATAGCTCCAACAGATCTCAGCACAGGAAGTCGAACAGGGAGTCGCACGGAAAGCCGTGATGGGACTGCACCCCAGAGCGGGGTGAGCACATCCGACGGAGGAACGCCGAGAACCAGTGACAGCCAGGACAGAGGAGGAGGGACAGGAACTGCAAGCAACTGTACAGAGGGGAGCAGTGAGGACAAAGTTAACCTCAGTCAAAATGTGGACTGGGTAAGCACTACAATGAGCCTGCTTTCACACCAAACACACAAACTGGGGACTGTACAAATATACTAATGTCTATGCTGAATGTCCAGTGTGGTATGGGCTTAAATAAAGCTGCAAGAAAAACAGAGAGATGATGGAGGACACTAGGGTCTAAAACATACTGTCATTATTTAGCAATGTTGTCCACAGAATCCAAGATTGCTATTTGGTAGAATTTACTGTAATGCTTTAGTTAATGATGTCTTCCCATTTACATCATTCAAATGCATACTTGCATATTTGGGGTGAATGTAGCACAGGAACTCATTCTGAACTGCAACACAGCTTAAAACATAGATTGATGGATGGCTAAATATTTCAATAAGATGGAAAAGCAGTAGCTGTTGCAGTGAATCATCAATTATAATGGAATAAATTAGTCGATTAGCAGTAGATGGCCACATTGAAGACATCATTAAAGCTGAATCAGTGACTTAATTTTTCAATTAAATAAGCAAACGAAAAAGTAAGAAAGTAATTAAGCAAATATAAAATAATTATAAGGTTTGAAATCAAACTAATATACTAAACTATTGCAATGATTGCAGCATTATAATACTTTTAATCTCTGTACAGTAGCAGAAATGTTCTGGACATTGTTGGGGGAAGACGATGATAAAGACATTATCAGCACATTATATCCTGCTGTTCATTATCGCTCCTATGCTTTATTATTTCTTTTGTTCTTATGCTTTTATTTATTAGGGCCATAGCAAGGCTCCCTGGCCCTTGCTTTGTTTAATTTTCAAATATTTTATCTCTCTATCTCTTCCCTTTCCATCTCCCTATCACAGTGCAGTGTTAGCTCATTCTAGTGTTCAATTAATGTCTGTCTTCTTCCAACTCTGCTTTTCTTCTGCTCTCTTCTGCTCAATGTCTGTCTCTCCTTCATCTGAATCACTTTTTATCATCATCATCTCCTGTTTTTTCCTTCATGCGGGCATTATGTCATCACTCTTCCCCATCTTTCTACATTTAATATGCCTGTTATTAAATTTCCCCTTCCTCCTTGGGCAAATTGTCTCATCCCATTTTGTGTTACTGTAACCAAACCTAACACCCAACCCCAGCCCCGAACTGAAACCACTCGTGCTCGCCTACGTTCCCTCCAGGTGCAGTCGGAGACATTACCCAGGGAGCATAACCTTGTCATGACCCGATCCGGCTCCCTGATTGGCCAGGGTCACAGCGTAGGAGGCTGGGTGTGTGACTCCGCTACCCTTCCCATGGCGGGACGCAGGGCCTCCCGTGCTGGCATGTCCCCAAAACGCACAGGCGGTGGTCTGACTGAATCTGACTCTGGTGGAGGAGGAGGAGGAGGGGGGAGTGGAGGAGGAGGAGGAGCAGGGGGAAGTGGAGGTGGAAATGGGACCACTTCCACTGATGGACAACAACAACCTGCCAGTGGACGCAACTATGCCACTGTCCTGCATGGGGAGGTATCTGGACAGAGGGACTATGCTGGCAGTCTGGGGAGAGGAGGACTGGAGATGGGAAGCAACTTTGTGGTGGCAAGGCCAGATAGAGAAATTGGAGGAGTATCACTGACCGGGACTCCATCTGTCTACCCAGAAGCACCTGGCTTTATTGGGGACTGGCGTGATCGAGTAGGTATGGGAGGGTATGTTTTGGGCAGGAGGGATATGACCCCTCAGCTTTTACCCTTCCCTGGGCAGCCTCGTGCAACATATGGCAGTGTGATGGGCTTTGGGGCGAACTGGGTTCCAGGAATGGAGGCAGCCAGAGGGGCACCAGGGCCCGGGGGTCCCTCCTTGGCATTGAGAGTGGGTGAGTTCCTACGTCTGCGTCTTGCCCAGGTCACCTTTGATCCCTCACAGCCACCGTACGACTCTGTGCAGGTGTATGGCCTGGAGGGAACAGGGTCCAGGGCTGGATCCCTTAGCTCACTAGAGAGTGAAGGGGAGAAGGATTCAGAGAAGGAAGATTGGGGAGCAGGGCTGGAAGAGTGGGGTCCCCAATTCCAAAAATTAGCCCAACTCTTCAAAGACAGGGAGAAAGAGAGGGAAGATAAGGAAAAAGTTGATGAGGGTGCCAAAAAAGAGAAAGAAATGAATGAGGAGCCTGAGAAGAAAGTGAAAAAAGAAGGAGTGCGGGCTGGGGAAGAGGGGAAAGATTGAAGAAGGATATAAATGAAACAAATAGGGGCAAAGGGGGTAAGAGAGGAAGGGGAGGAATAGGAGGATGATGAAAAGGCAACTTGAGCTCGAATAATGTGAAGAGAAGTTAAAGGAGAGAAAGATGAAGAGGCAAAGTAATAAAAAGAGACAGAGAAAAATGAGCCTAGGGAGGATGGAGAATGCGAGGGCAGGGGAGGGAGTGATTGATGTAATTTATAGCAATAAGTGTTGAAACGCTGATATGGTTGAGCACAGATACTGAGACAATGCAGAGCCTGCTTCTGCTCGGGGCAGCAACAATTTGTTAAACGCTTTGGACAGAGAAAAACAACTCAAACATCCAAGACTCGATTAAATTCAGCTCTCACGTATGGAATGAGAAACAGCAGGAAGCGAGAAGGAAGACGTCTGGTGCGTTGATCTGCTCTCCGTGTCTGCATGTGTGTTTGCGTGTGAGAAAAGCCCATAGAAGTGTGAGAACACGTTCGTGACTGAGTGTGTCATACGCGTGCATATTAAAGAGTGGCAGGGAGAAATCAGAATACCCAGAGACAATTTCAAGATGAGACTAATGACTAATGCTGCATAAGCTGCAACATTAGTTTTCAGGACGATGTGGAAGAGACAACATTTAACGAGGAAGTTTAGAAAGTAGGATAACACACGGGGGGAAAAGGGATGTTTGAATATAAAGGGAATGGGCGGCAAGGATGTATAGAGAGAGAAATGGTCTTGGAAGTGAGACGATTGTACAGAAACTGTTACTTTTTATTCCATCTGCAGTGGCAGAAAAGTGAATTATTCAGCTTGCTACTCCATTCCAAATGAAAATGATGAATCATTTAAATCCTGCAAAAGATTCTCCCTCCTCTCAGCCCACGAGGAAAAACAGACATTGTGAAAAATTTAAATGGTTTAGGGATATGATCCCCTCCTCCCAGCCCCTCTCAGTCCCCCCACCCCCACCCCCCCCCAGCTATTTTGTAGTTGAGTGTTGGTATGTTTACAAAGATTCACACACAAACACACATGGCGACACAAAAGAACTGATTAACACCACAAGGCTTTGATTGTACTACAGTAAATTACATAAGCCGAACCATCCACGAGTATTCCATGTACTATATGGGGCAGTGAGGACTCTGTTATTGATGGCTTAAATGTTTGGGGTTTTTTTTGTTTTGTTTTTTATAAAAGAAAAGCTGTTTTTTTTATTTGCCCACCCCCACACACCCCTCCCCCAGTCTCACATGCATGATTTTACTACAACAAAAAAACCCCAACAAAAAATGTAAAATCAGTTTCCACTCTGAATACTTGTACGGCCCAATTGAACATTTCCACAGATCTCTAATGAAATTGTAGTGAAACAACACCACAGAGACAGGCTTTTTCTTTTTTTTTTTCTTTTTTTTTTGTTCTTGTTAAAGGTCAGGATGCAAATGAGCTGGAGATTTCGGCTGGAATGCACTTTTATACTGTGTGATGTTCAATAATAGATCATGAATCATGTCGAAGATTACAGTTGTTTTATAAGATGTCAACTAAATGAAAAGATATCATGTTTGACTGTATGTAAAAACATTTGTAAATACCACTAAGTATTACTGCTAAAAGAGAGTATATAAAATTAAAAATGTGTAAAAAAAAAAAAAAAAATGTCTAGAACAGAACTTAGATGTTGAAAATGGAGCACTGTTGGGACTACCTGTATGTACTGTAGATTAGAAATGGATTAACTGTGCTGGACTGCGTCCTGGACTGAAAACAACACCATGTATTCAACATCTGTGTTTGGGTTTGTTGTGTGCTAGCTCTCGTCTGAGATGGACAAGCCAAGGATTCAATTATACATGTGGCCTGTGGCAGAAGTTTGTTGTGCAAAATATTAGTTACAGGAAGCCTGTGAGCTAACCTGTGCCAGTGAAGAACCAATTTGATGAAAATCCATTGGAGTGAGGAGAAATCCCCCTAATGGGTATACAAAACAAAACCAAAAAAGTCACTGTGTTCCCTAAAATCTGAATTAATATCCTGCAAAAGTAGAATAAATAGAATTTATAATAAATTTTATACTGCCTGAGAGATGTGGAGGTTTTATAGATAGTTGCTTCTCTTTGGAAATATGATAAACAGTACATTGAGGAAAAGTGGCTTCTTTCATCTTTTGTGCATTTCAGGCAATGCAACTCAAATACCAAATTACTGACACATTATGGTCTACATAAGCAAATTCTCATGCTGTGTGAAATAATAACTCTAAAACGTATTGAATAATACGGTGGCCCTGAGAGGTCAAACGCACTGCAACTTAAGAAAACATCAGCATATAGAAAAACGCTGCAAAAGCACACAAAATACAATGGAAGTTGAATGAAACAAAATCTCACAAAACACAGTGGAAGTGTTTTTGGGGAGACATTAACTTGACAGAACAGCTGCAGAAGTGACAGAAAACAAAACAAGCGAAGGATCGCACTCAGACGCGCTTAAAAGAAGCGGAGGATTCATCGGTGTTGGGAGAGAGAAAAAGATGTGTGCTTTAATCACATGATTCATATAATACTGTAGATAAATGTTTGCTAGTAGCCATTTACTGTTAGCTTGTCACTTCTGCAACTGTTCCGTCACGTTTTTGTCTCCCCGAAAACACTTCCGTTGTGTTTTGTGAGTTTTGTTATTTTGTTTTTTATGATCTCTTGTAGCGTTTTTTTTGTTCTATTTCTGTTTCGTTTTATTCAACTTCCATATTGTTTTGTGTGCTATTGGAGCATTTTTCTGTTTGCTGGTTTTTTCTTAAGTTGCAGTGCGTTTGACCTTTCAGGGTCACCGTAGAAAAAGCCTGAAAGTTATTTTAGTCCAGAGAGGAATTTAGCCACAACTTGAATGTTGGACGTCTTTGGTGCGCCATCGCAGAAGTGTCACTTTTTGTTCTCTGTAAAGTCACATCAGGCTGCCAGCTTCGCTAGTGTCCGCCAGTTTGGTCCACCATAATCTTGTTGTCAAGGTCTTCTACAGCATTTCGTTAACCAGTCAGGAAGTCGGTGACATGAAACGAAACCCATATATGTCTCACTACCCTTTACCTGAGCCACAGACTTTTCCATACAGTGCCACTGTGCAGACTGGACAGTATCAGGACCAATGTACTGCACAATAACCAGAGAAGAGACAGAGAGAGAGAGGGGGGGGGGGGGGGCAAACCCCCCGGG
>VUQS01020199.1:1254-18723 GCA_015108495.1 Heterochromis multidens
TAAAAAATTTAAAACAAAAAATTTTTTTTTTTTTTTTTTTTTTTTCCCTCTACCCCAAATTTTTGACACATCCCACTGTAATGTCACTATTGTAAATAATGAAGTGAAAATCTGATAAAATTACAGACCTGATGAGGACCTTTCATGCTCATGTAATTGGGGATTCCTCAAAGGTTCCTTTGGGGCCAAGAAAACTCTGTACGTGTAATAACCAAATTATGATTTGGTCTTTCCCTTAATTTGGTTCTGTCAGAGGCTTCTTCCTTTTGAAACAGAGTTCGTCTTCCACACCATCGCTCATAGGATATCCCTATGAGCGATAACCCGGCCTTTAAAATATCTTGTTTCTTTCGCATACATTCTCACTGCATCCTTTGTGAGACTGTCACATGGGCCACTGCTGACACCATTTGGGATGCAGTGGCGGTCCAGTGGAGCAACCTAAGGCTTTAGGCTCAGGTATCACACAGTCAAAAGATTGCTGTTCTGTTAAATGCAGTGTAAGCATCATCTGTCCTGTCATGCTGTTCTGTTTTCTAGTTGATAGTCCTTGTAGCAATAAAGATTTCTGTTATGCATTTGTGGCTGTCTCTCTCTCATTTGTCAGTAATCATGAAATGGATTTCACTTGAGAGCCTTTTAAGGATCATTACTGCTCCTCATGATGACAGGAACCGTGTGCCCATAAATGAATAATAAATGCTTGGTTCTTATCTGCATCTGTGCTTATCTGTCCCAAATAGATTTACTGTTTGTCTTGACAGAACTTAAAATTTGTCATTGCTCTCATAACAGCATCCATCTGTGACTAATTATGCAGTGGCTGCAGGTTCCCTTTTTATGAAGCTGTCCTTGCACAGTTGTTAGGGAAATGAGTCACGGTTGTCAAGGAAGTGAAATGGTGTGCGGTCGACTGTATGTCGCAGGGTACGACTGGCCTTCATTCGAGGGCTCTCCGAACACTCAAAACCTGCGCGCTTGTTTGACGTTTGAGATCTGCAGATATGCATTCAGAATTGAAAAGGAAAAGACAAAATAGGAGGAATGTAGAAATGTAGAGAGATTAAAGAGTGACAGATGAGATTGTAGAACAAATGCTTATGTACATTTTTGGGTTTTAGTTTGACAGAGTAATTCAAATCTGGTGGCATCAACATCCGCAGTCACAGTTACTCTGCACTGTGTGGCAAACGTGATCAAAGCAATGATTTGTGACAGCTGACAGTATACTGAACAAAAAGCTCACTGTGTTCCTGTTTTACATGAATCCTGGGTGATGCAAGTGTGTGTGTGTGTGTGTGTGTGTGTGTGTGTGTGGGCAGCATCTCTCAACACAAAGTTTTTATTTGACCTTTGTAGTGTAATGATGATGAGCGTTTGATGGTTTTAAGAAACTGGGAAATTCCAGTGTTTCCAAAACTCACTGTGCAGACTCTAAAAGCTGCTTGTTCAGCCAGTTGAAGTGAAGTAAAAAGCTGGTAGACATTGAACTTTAACCAGAAGTTATGCCTTTTCCCTGGATTTGATTAAGACACTTGATTGTGGTGGTTGTGGTTTTATACATTTATATATTTTCTACATATGCAGTGAAATCAAATACCAGTGTTTCCCCACACACAGACTTTACTTTTTAAATCTTTTAAAATTGATTTTTCTCCATCTGAGAGACTGGTTGTCATCTGTAGTCATTCATTCATTGTGGACACTGGAGTCGCTCCTTTCTTATGCTTCCCTCCTGGCTGCCTCACTGGCGATCCTCAATATCAGTTATCATCCATAGAGAGACTCTTGACCAGTTCCGTCATCTTGGACAGCAGGTAACTAGTCTGTCTTCCTCTGGATGGCCACTCTTCCTGTAGCAGGTGGAGAACCGGTTCACGTGTAGCTAGGCTGAGCTCACTGAGGATCCAGAGCAGAACAATGAAAATACCTAAACCAGTATTAAAATTATTCTTACAAATATTATTCCCCTAATCAACAGTGTTGTACTGGCTGACATGTTCCTTCCGTACTGTGAAGATGTGCACTATGGTTTTATTTGGAGTCATTCTCTCTCACACCATGCTAGTACTGCTACTTTTTGATGCCTTTTTTTTTTTATTAATCTGCTTCTAATAGGCTGTTTTTTTAAAAAAAAAAATTTTCAGTTTCTGAGTAATATGTAGAGATGTCCCAGGATGATCCGAAGAACTAAAAGAAGCATGACTTCTGTAGCACCTACTCTAAAGGCTGATTTATACTTCTGCGGTGAATCTTTGTAGAGCCTACGATGTAACCTACGCAAGTGGTTGACGCCTTTGCCAGGATTCATGCTTGGTGCGTGGTGCAATATGCGTTAATTACCTTGTGGTCATGTCCAGGTGTTTAATATGCAGTGCCAGCCACAGTAGAAGCAAGTAAAATGCTGGGACTATTTTCCCTGCTGGGTCCCTACTCTTTGTTGTGGTCAGATTTTTTTTTGTTTTATTTTATTTTTGGAGGCAAACATATATGCCCCTCAAGTTTTCCCACTTTTTTTGTACATTCACTCACATCCGTTATGATAGTTTCAGCAACCTCCCTCCAGGAATTTGCTGACATCTGTGTCCTTATATTGAGGCTATAAGTATTACTCCTTATATTGAAGTGATGGTTATTATTCTCTCTGATCCAGTCAAAAATTGTGGTGGAAAAAAAAAAAGTGGCTGGGAGTAATCAGTGGTACTGAACAGGCCAATCACAATAGTTGTGGGCTGCATCGAGTCGATGTGTAGTTGCATTTCTAGGGAGGTGTTCATCAGGTTATGGCATAGACTTTCAGAAGGCTCTCCAATTACAATGCACATATGGCATAGGTTTAACACAGAAGTATAAAGCCCACTTAACAAAGTTTTATTCTGCAGCTGATCACATCATGTCACAGTGTGACTGGGAACACATCAGTTGTGTTCCCAGTCAAACTTTCATTCCTACCTCAGCAATAATTTAAATTAATCACCAAGTCATTTTTAAACCAGAGCTTTCAGTTGTTGTTAAGTTGTTATTCCAATATGCCAGATGCATGCTTAATAAGCATTTAAGGAAATAAAAGTAATTAAATATGCAGAACTAATAATCTTAAAAGTACTGAAATTACTTCAAGGTTAGCTTTAGGTTTAATCAGCCTTCTTTTTGAGGGATGTTTTCCTTCTTTCCACAGGTTACTTATAGAAACCATCCATTTATTAGCTCTTTTTCAGGTTGAACAATAACTTTACATTACCCCTGTTTAAACATGCATACAAAGTCATCCTTTCTAGATGAAGTTGGCTGTCCTTATAGGGTATTTGGAGTCATGCACAACACAGGGTGAGTTCTTCACACCTGGATGAGCTTTTCTTTATGCTGCACAGTGTGAGACTGTGACTCATATTTGGGAGGGACTGCAGTGAAACTGAAGTAACTCATGCCCGTTCCTTTGAGAGATCCTGCACAGACAGATGCTCAGTAGGAGTAACCTTGCCTTCACCCAGCTCAGCCAAAAACTCTTCTTCCCACTCAACCACAGAAACCCCAGGATTGGTGCTGCTGCCTAAAGACATTCCTGACTGTGTAGCTCTTCATCAGTGATGCTTTCATCCACATTTCTTGGCTTGCAGTGGCAAAACATAGGGGGAGGCTTTTGCAAAATGTGTAATGCTAACCCTGCCACATACTTTAAGACTGCTAACGACAAGGCCTCCATTCAGAATCAGAAAGAGCAGTGTGAGCCAATGTAAAGACTACAATAACGTGGAGTACAGACTAAACACAAATCGGATGCCATTCATATGGGGAGGCTGATACAGGAACAAACATTTTAAGAGTGCTAATGAAGACACTCACAGAGAGACAAGGATGCTATTAGTCAGCCTTCATCTACTCCAGTCATCCATAGCTCCCAAGAGGCATTTGAGGTAATGAGATCCCTCTGTGCTTCTTCTGCGTCACTCCCACTGTCTGACCTCTCTGTTGCTGGACAGCTGTAATTGAAGGCTTAGCAGAATGCAGCACTTATAGCACATGCAGTCAGCATTTCTTTTGCTTGTTACATGTGTATTATTTTCCATTGCACGGCTATTTATCCCACACATGTACAGCAGGGAGTCACTCAATCAGCCTGGTGCTGAGACATTTGACAAGTGTTTGGCTTACTCCAATAGTTAATAATATTGTACTTGTCTCCATGGGGAAATGTCTCATCTATTTGACCTGTCCCAACCACAATCATACAGCAATCATAGAGCAAAGCCTGTGGACCTGCTCCAGTTCTGAAGTTTGTGCCTTGAGTAAGAGTAATGGCAGGATTATTCCTGCCTAACGTGTCAATCTTATGGTGTGGGAGGAAGAGAAAAGCTTGCAAATGCAGTGATGCAACGTTGGTAATTACCACACTACTATACAAGCAATCAAATTTTCCCCTCAACACTCCTGGAGCATTTTGTGTTTAAAGTCCTTTGCTGAAGGGGAAACGTCTCAGTTATTTATTGTGGGATGGGAGAGTATTGCTTAATACACAAGGTGGATGGAGGGAGCCTAATATTCAAGGGCTGAAAGACCTATAATGCTCCATATTTTAGTTGGTTACAGTAGGGTAACTCCTTGATGACTTACATGCCTGCTATCTTGACTTAAATCACGTGTCAAACTCAAGGCCTGCACTCAGTGCAGTGCACGTGCCAGACTAAACAGACAATACTTCACTAACTAACAAATATGCTAACACACAATAACATGGAAAAGGAAAGTTGATCCAGAAAGCACATAATTTCAAGAGAATTTCAAAGTGAATTTGTTTGCCATGAGACAGTCGGTGTTTTCAAGTCATTTTTATGTTTGAATCCACATACCAACAGAGCTGTGGAGCCCAAAATGTTTATTATTATTATTATTATTATTATTATCATTATTATTATTTTTAATGAAGCTTGTCACACAACCACTCAGTTGTCATGTTCAGGCTTGTGAAACAGGCTATGCCAGGCTTGTAGGAATATGTATAAATAATGTATTTTGTTTTTACCTGAGGATATATTTTGTTTAAATAAATGCCCCATGTGAAAAAGGTTGATATTTTAGTGTAGTATTATTTTGTTTAACTAAATGGTATAATACTCAAGAATGGTTTTATGTGGACCCAGTTGTACATGAGAAAGCTATGTTAGGCATACATTTTATAGTCAGTAAACTATGTTTCTGGTCCTTGATGTGATTCTCGTTGCCAGCGTGTGACCCTTAGTGAAAGTGAGTTTGGCTTGGCTTAAATTGCATGGGGATGTGCGTTTTCCTCCTCAAAAAACTGCGACTTCCAAACTGAACCGATCCCCTGCAAAGCATTTGTATTTAATGTAAACACTTGAAGAAATAAGAGCAGCACAGTGTTGGCAACTACTGCACTGAAGAGATGATAAATATCCATCTTCAGGGAGCTCATCAAATATGTGTTAAAGAGATAAGATGGGCATTGAGGAAGACAAATGCATAATGATTTTTTAACTGTAGCCCAAGTCCCACAGCTATTCTGATTTAATGGGCAGTTCATGTAAACACCAAGCCACTACTGTCAACTCACCACTCGTGTAATAGCACTGTTGGCCGCTTGCAAAACGTTTGCTTTTTCCATGGTCTTGGAATCAATGTGCATAGTGTACTGTGTCCAAGTGTGCAGAGAAAGGGTGTGTTTGACAACAGTCATTGGTCCTCTTAATTTTGGGCCAGAGCCAGGTAGCTGTTGGAGCCTTTACAGACAGCTTGCATGCAGGGAGGAGTCAGCCTAGTGTCATATAGAATCTCCAATAAAGAGATGAATTCTTGAAGCCGTTTTAATACACCCTGAGCATATTGTTATATTGGATTTGCAGAAATCCAAAATTACAGTTTCTTCTCATAGCTGCTAAAATCATATTTTAAGATTAAATCCGTTTTTAAAGTTGTCAAAGATTTAATGTCCCTTGCTTGATGATTTTGTCCCTTTTTATTATTATACACATTCAATTTATTTTAGAATGCAGTCACTTACCAAAATTGATTTTGGCCATGTAAAGATGTGTGTGTAACTTGAATTGCAAATAAAGAATCAAAAATGATATAGCAGCAGTGTAGCATGATATGGTATAGCAGTGTTAATATAAAATGACTAAAAACAATACACTATATTCAGCGCCAAAAATCAAAGTAGGCTCCTATTTTCTGATGTGCAGACTCATTTTAGGCCCAGTAGCTGCCAAGCTTGCAGCTTGTTACACCAACATCCAAAAGCCAAATAAATTTATTTTAGACTAAAGAAACCCATCAAACACCGTCTGCTGTAGGGATTTTGCACTTTTGAATAGTTCTGTACATAACTATTAATTATAATATATATGTTCATAAAGGCCTGTATATAGTACATCATTTCAGCATTTGTGTATTATTTATATTTATTGAGGTCTTAAAGCATTAATTTTGATTTTTAAAATGGTGTTGGAAGCAAGTGCATCCACTTTTCACATATGTCTTGCATTTTTATTTATACATTTATAGAACTTTATGATAATAAAATTGCAGAGTTGTTGTTTTGCATTAAAGCTCCAAAAGTAGTGAGTGACTATCAGTCCGCTGTTTACCTCAGATGGGTGTCTGCATCTGTTTACTCTGGAGGAGGCTCTAAAACTTTGTGAAAGGAGTCCGATATGAGTTGATGAGTCAGTGACGCTCACTTCTGTTAGCTGGCGTTAGTTAAACTTTCTTTGAAGTGGATCTAACATTAGCTGGCATAACGTTTATAACCAGCTGTTGTTGTTTAGCCGGCTCGTTTTCAGCTGTCCAGAGACGGGAGTCACATGTCTAATCTGCTGACAATAAGTAATTGAAACAATATCGGGAATAAATAAGCATGTTTACGCACGTTTCCGTTTGTTAGAGCCCTGACTTCAGTTCAGGAGATGAAGCTTGAAGTGAGGAGGAAGAGGATGAGGTGGAAATGAGGGAGGAGAGAGAGAGCAGTGGTGGAGGAGGAGAACGACATAATGTGAAAGAGATGATGAAAATATACATGTGCAAATGTTAAATGCTCATATATAGTTTGAAAGAGCTATTTGTGATCTTTAAATTGAAAGTAACTTATAAGGTGTACTACGTATGTGGCTGGTCTCTAGCCACAGGTATAAAATGCAATTAGGTGGAACGGCGATGTCCATCTCGGCCACTGTTGGAGGGGCAATGTGGCGGCTTCCACAAACCAGCACCCACTCCTATGTATCTTTAAAGGATTAATTCTAAGTTTATAGAATGGATGAGTTTGTTGGAAAATGTAATTACAGACAATGTATATTTATGAGTACAACATTCTTTTTTTTTTTCATATTAAATAACCTCAAAAAGTTACTTACTGTACCTTTAAAATTAGACTGCATAGATCAGAGCCATGACTATTCTCCCAAAAAAAAAAATTAAAAAATTATTTTTTTTAAATATCCAATTTTAGGAGGTTAATAACACTAACACCTACTCCACCTAAATCCCACCACTGTGCACAGATGTTTTGAATAACAATGAGCTTGTGCTTGCTTCCTGGCCTTCCACCCACAAGCACTGCATAAATAATTTTTCTACAGGGCGAAAGCATTTTGTAAGAGTCTTCTTGCCTACTTGTTTTTGACCCTTGTAAAGCATCACAATTGTTCACTGAAAATATACGTTTTGAGCTTTTGAAAATACCTGCATCAGTCATTGCAAAGAAAATGAAACGACTTTTCAAAAGTGACACGCGAGAAGGAGGAGCACAACGGGCAAGTTCAGGCAGGCTGATGTTGACCACGGATACCAGGAACAAGTTTAACAAGTTTATTTAGTTCACGTGTGTGAAACTGTCAGTAAGTTGCCTCTGATAAAAATGCAACTTTTTCAGTATGTAGAATTTAAGATGATTCTCATTGCTTTCTTGATTTTTGAAATGAGGGCAAAAGAAACATTGGTCAAAGATTGGGAGCTCTCTGTCAGTACCAAGTAAAACTTTCCTTGGTGGAAATTGTTACTAAGAGTCGTCCTCTTGCTTTTGAAATTTGTTTCCACACATCTCTGAACATTGTGCTGACATTTTCTTGGTTTGTTGTGCGTGCACTCCATATTTGAGGTGTGACTTAGTCTCAGTAGTACTGAACCAGTGTCCAGTGTAATATGCTTCCATCAGAGTAATTCATGTACTTCTAGATAGAATAATCTATAATAATCAGGTATTATTTGTCAGTAGACTTAAATTAATATCAAAAACTGTCAACAAAACTGTAAAATAACTGCAGTACAAAATAGAAAGTAGTGCAGGAGAAATACTTAAGTGCAAGTAGGCCCCTTCCAAGTAGTACTTCATAGTTGTACTTTAAATGTACGTGTGTGTGTGTGTGTGTGTGTATGTGTGTGTGTGTCAGGCTGTAGCTCAACCTGTAGTTACACTTCTTGTTCAACCTTTTTGTTTGGAGAGAAACAGGTTGCTGAGGCTGCATTTTGCAGTACTTTTTATTCACATACAGGTTCCCAAATACATTTTACAGTCCGGATTTTACTCGTTCATGCAAGTGAAACACTCTCACTGTTGACCCCTGCACACAATCACTGCCTTCCTCCATTCAGATGTATTTTGTTTTCTGTGACACTAAAAACGCCCAGTGACTTTATAAAAATATAGACTGCAAGAAAGCAGTTGGCGTCTTGGTTGACCTTGATTGGCGGAGTCACTCTGTGGACTGAATGGGCCAGCAGCCAGCCAGTTGACTTGCCAGACATAATTTTTGATTTACCATTGGGCTATTGTTTCTGTCAGAGTCCTGCATTCTTCATTAAGGCCATTGTACATCTTTATATTTCCTTTTTTTTTTCTCCCTCATTCTTATCTGTCTTATTATAATGATCCATTAGCACCTGAATGGGGTCTGTTACTTTTACCTAATCTTTTCTTTGCCTACCAGCTTGACAGCTGACAGTACTTCCTGTTACACTGCCTGCCAAAAACAACCAACAAAAAATTCCAGATCTACTATCATGCTACAGGAAAATATGCTCATATGACGGTTACAACTGCATCTCTATAAGTCCCTTTTTATATCAGCAGGCTTTGTGTGGGATTTAGTCCTTCAGATTTCAGGTCACATGTCCAGTCACTTTCATTGTTATTATCCCTTTGAACTTGCCTTCAGAAAGACATTGAACCTGTACTGTACATAGCACCACAACTGTGGCTCTTACCTTTCCTTGCATTTTCCAGTAATGTGCTTTCTGTGTATGATGTCCAGATGACCATAGAATAGAACTATACAGAATAATATAGATTGATACATTTTCAATAATAAAACAATCAGACTCTTTCTCATAGACATTGTGTGTTGCTTTAGCTTAAAGATGGCAGGTATGGCCTTACAATAAGCAGACTTGTTTAGCTAGCTGTGATTTACATATTATTTTGCCAGTCTGTTTGCAGTGCTGTTGGAGAACCTTGAAGGCTTGGAGCATGGTACGCAGCAGTGAGTTGAAATACAATCAAACCCTCATCATTTCATATATGCTAACATAAGAATTAAACATCACTGGGGATGAAGTCACAGTGTGCACATGGACTGACGTGGAGAATGTTAATCCCCTCAATCTAAAAGTTTTAGTCTTTTGTCACACTAATGCTGTATCTGAACATGAGGTGAGCCAGTATGAGTGTGACTTGCTTGTTTTAGATTCCAGTTAAAGCTGGAATTTTAACGATCTCATGCTGTGACTAAGTAATTATTGTAACAAAATTGTGAAATAAATTATTATAAAGCGTACACCAACCACTTTTTTAGGTACACCTGTTCAACTGCTTGTTAACACATGTCTGATCAGTCAATCACATGTCAGCAACTCACTGCATTTAGACATGTAGACATGGTTAAAACAACCTGCTGAAGTTCAAACCAAGGATCAGAATAGGGAAGAAAGGTGATTAAATGATTGAGTCACTTTAAATGTGGCATGGTTGTTGGTACCCGACGGGCTGGTCTGAGCATTTCAGAAACTGCTGATCTACTGGGATTTTCCAATACAACCACCTCAAGGGTTTACAGAGAGTGGTCCAAAATAAGGGAAATATCCAGTGAGCAGCAGTTCTGCCTTGTTGATGCCAGAGGTCAGAGGAGAATGGTCAGATTCCTTTGAGCAGATAGGAAGACAACAGTAACTCAAATAACCACTCGTTACAAAGTATGCAGAAGAGCATCTCTGAACACACAGCACATCAAACCTTGAAGTAGATGGGCTACAGCAGCAGAAGACCACACTAGGTGCCAGGTAAGAACAGGAAACTGATGCAGTTCACACAGGCTAACCAAAATTTTATAATAGAAGATTGGAAAAATGTTGCCTGGTCTGATGAGTCTGCTGCAAAATTCAGATAGTAGGGCGAGAATTTGATGTAAACAACATGAAAGCATAGATCCATCCTGCCTTGTATTAACGGTTCAAGTGGCTGCTGGTGGTGAATGGTGTAGGGAAATTTTCTTGGCACACTTACTATGAACTGAGCATACATGAGTATTGTTGCTGACCATGCCTTTATGACAACAGTGTACCCCTCTTCTGATGACTTCTTCCAGCAGGATAATGTGCCATGTCACACCGTTGAAATCATCTCAAACTGATTTCTTCAACATGAGTTCATTGTACTCAAATGACCTCCACAGTCACCAGATCTCAATCCAGTAGTGCACTGTTGGGATGTGGTGGAACATCCATTGATCCATTCTCTTCCACTTATCCAATTCAGGGTCGTGGGGGTGCTGGAGCCCATCTCAGCTGCCATAGGGAGAGAGGCAGGGTACACCCTGGACAGGAAACAAGTCTGTTGCAGGGCTAACACAGAGAGACAGACAACCATTCACACTCATATTCACACCTACGGCCAATTTTGAATCGCCAATTAACCTAACCCCAGTAACTTCATGTCTTTGGACTGTGGAAGGAAGCCGGAGTACCCGGAGAGAACCATGCAAACACAGGGAGAACATGCAAACTCCACACAGAAAGGCCCCGGCCAGATGATGGATTTGAACCCAGGACCTTCTTGCTGTGAGGCTAACCACTGCTCCACCATGCTGCCTGTGGTGGAACATCTGGTGTAAATTCACATAATGGATGTACAGCTGACAAATCTGCAGCAACTGTGTGATGCTGTCATATCAATACAGACCAAAACCTCTGAGGAATGTTTCCAGCATCTTTTTGAATCCACGCCATGCAGAATTAAGGCAGGAGGAGGTCCAGCCTGGTACTAGCAAAGTATACCTAATGAAGTGGCTGCTGAGTGTATGTGGAAGTAGTGCATATCATTTGTGATGCAGAAAATCCACCACTGTAGGAATGTGATAAGTACAATACAGAAATGTTAGTATATTATAGGAAAGATTTCCTGGGAATACTGCCTGACTCTTTCAAAACAAAAGATTGACATTAGTCTGGGGTGTGCCCAATAATAAACAAACACACGCTACACAGCATGTACACCACAACTGAAAGCAAACATTTACCTGTCTTCTTTCTTATAATATTGTGTAATAGATACTGTGTAATTCTACTGTTAGTGTTGTGTTAGAACCCATTAACTTTAATTTGTTTTCGACGTGGAACAAAACCTCAACCCATTAAACAAACATTAACAAGCAAATATTGAGAATCTAAAATATATCCATGGACACAGTATGGATACATAGAGTGCATTTCCATTACTTTCTGTCTAAATGTAATTCCTTTACATGTATGAGAAATGTATATGGTTCAAGATTTTCATAGTGATTTCACATTGTCATTGGTTTATTCCTCTTTAATTCCCTAATAACTAATCGCAGAAGACATCCCTCTCATGCATTTCCATCTTTTAGTAACCCTCTCACAGGATGCTGGTCAGACATAACAGCTGACAGATGAGGGTGTGGTGGTGATTGTGGCAAATTTCACACATGCGCGCGCGCGCACACACACACACACACACCGGTAGAGTGTTGTTTTTATTAGAGCACTACAAGAATTTGATTATAACTAAAGGCCTTGTATTTCTGTCCATTTCTGGCTTGACCTCCATTGTCTGTGCTTCCCAGAGATAATAGATGATGCCATTCAATACTTTTCTCCCGAATGCCCGGAAATTGCATGTGATCCTTGCTTCTGTGGCATCATACGGCCATACTTCAGAGTGTTTTGTAGGCTGGCTTTACACATGTATACCTGTGTGAAACCGCTAGTGATGTTTCACTCATTACTCTCTGGTAGTTAAAGGATGTTCAGACTCCTCAGTGGCATGCTGTTTGACAGTGAAAGACAGCCAGCACAGTTATGTATGAATGCACGCTATGAATCATGAATACAGTTAAAACAACGCTAGTTATGACAGTAGATTAGTAGATTGTAGAAAACACGCACCAGATGGCCCTGTCAGCAGCCAGAGCTTTATGGTAGCCTGGAAAATTACCGTCATCATGCTGATCTGAAGCTGTCGCCCATTTCTGTTGCAGTAGCTCTGCATGATATCCATGTTAGGTTTTGTTTAGCGGTGTAAACAGCTCTCTTCTCTGCTAGATGCAGATGTTGAGATTTCACTTTGAATGGTAATGCTGGTAGTAAGCTGGCTGGCGTACTAAGGGATAATTATGGTTTTCTTATTGGTGGTGGCGGTGGTGGTAGCGATGAAATGGGCTGGTGCATCTGCTCTAGATTTACAGGATGAAGCCTGCCTAGTTATGAAATGTGACATGGGGATGTGGCTGGCTATACCAGCTGGAAACAATGGTCTCTCTCATTGTAGCACATTCTTTCCACTCTTTCTTACTAAAGTTTCTCTACAAATGACATCTTTGGAAACAAAACATTCCACAAAGCTCATCTCTCCTTGTGCGTCATGAATCCTATATATGTTGAAAGCACAAACAAAAATATGGAACAGGGTCAAATGGCTTAAGTAACATTTGTAATGAGCCATCAGTCTCACAGCATGTATAGTTCAAATTGTTAAACATTGTTTTGTGTTTGTAAGCACTGTTTATTAAAACTGCATCCAGATGTGTCAGAAAACCAGTGGTCCAGAAGTTAACAGTGAAGGGTGCTCTTTAAAGTTTTCTAAAGATTTCTGTCCAGGTACATTTGGCGACACCTGTGGTTAGTATGGTTTATCATCATCTGTGGTTTAAAGCTGTGGCTACTTTGCCAGACGTTTCAACAGGAAAGCGATTTGTTCACGTTGCAGTCAAACTCAAATGTGAGGTATCCAGAGATGAGCAATTTGAATCCAGGCTGGGGAATGTGGGGTCTGCCATACTGAACGCTGAACTAATACAGAAAAGAAAAAAATATTCAGGATTAAAACCTCAAAGTAGACATCGTAGCAGTCACTACAGTAAAATCCTGTTACTTGTCAGCGATTTATTGGGGAGGGACAGTTAATTGGATTGTAGCTTTCAGTAATTATGGAGAAAAACAAGGTATTTTGTATAAAATAATTATTTTTGTTGCATTTGTTTTTGCTACAATGCTCTCATTTTGCTCTTGTAACCCCAGACTCACTTACTGTTTAATTCAGCTTTTACGACAAGATGATGAAGAGTATAAAATATATCCAGAGTAATTAAAAGTTATAACAAGGCATGAATAGATCAAACCTGTGGAAGGATCATTAACATTATGTTAAGGGTAACATTATTCTTTGAGTACAAGAATTGGGTGTTTTCCCAATCCATAATGCATATAAGAAGGAAATGGCTTAGACAAATTCAATCAGCGCTATGTCAGTATTGGATTTGGCCCACGGTTGATATGTTTAGATGTAAATTCTATGTTTCTTTAAATCAATAAGCTCCTCTTTTGAGTGCTCTTTGTGTCAAGCTGAAAAATTGGTGCGACTTGACCCCAGTTTGCAGAAGCAAATGTGAAACACTTGAGCAGCAATGGCCTGCTTCCGAGCACGCGGTGCTCTCGCTTGCACTTCCTGTATTTATTATCAGCAACAGCATTTAAAGCTTAAATCATTGCTGAAATAGCATCCTGTTAATATTGTTAAGGGTCAGCAGCTCCCTCTGGTCAATGTGGTTAATTCAATACCAGTAGACCATACTGGGAGGAGAGTTGGAGATATGGGAAAGGACAAAGCCTAATCTAATATGCTGGGTGCATTGTTGTACATACATAAGTCATCAGTTTATGCAAAGGTATATGAGCAAGCTCTTCCACGATTACAAACATACTCTACCCCTAACCTACCTCTATCCTGACTGTGACAAACCTTGGTCCATGCACTGACTGAAATATGGTGGTATTAATCAGAACTGATTAATACCAATACCAAGTCAGCTGGGACATTTAAACACTTCATGTTACTACACACTATTATTCACTATTTAGTTTTGGTGCAAGTTGGTTTAAATTCAGGATTCAGGCACAGTTTATATGAGGTTTTTTTTTTTTTAGCTATAGATGGAGCAGTAATTTATCTATATTAACCGACCAAGAGAGAGTACCGTGCATGGAAAAGTAAGAAGAAGTAAGCATACATAGACTAATGAAACTGAAATCAACTACAGTTCCTAAATATCTGAATCAATCTTGGGTGGTTTTGTATAGAAGTGTACAAAAGTACAGTGCAGTATTGAGCCTTTGCTAATGCTGACAGTGGATTATATGTGGGTTGAAGACTTATTTAGAATATGCATGTTGACTTTATTAAAGGATTAATAAGACTAGATTAATAACATTAATAACAATTGATAATAAAAGGATTACTAGGAGATTGATAAGAGAGATTAATAAGAGGATCGCGTTTAGATGTTTTGTGACTTAAATACTTGGTAATACTTGAAGTGAGCTCTGCAGCTCAGGTCAGGTTCCTCTGGTTGATATGTCCTTTACCCACATCACCTTTAAAATCTGTAGAGCGTGGGTTGAAAAATGCGGTTCTCTGTCTTTAACAGAGGTCACTCTTTGTCCTTTTTTTTTGTCCAAGCTTATTGAATACCAACACAAAGGCGACCATAAAAGCAGAGTAGTTTTCTTTTGGAATGAGGCCTTCCTGTTTGCTCTCCATAAAAAGGATCCAAATGGGCTTAGGTTTGGCGATGAGTCAACCAGATCTTTAGATAACATTGGCTTATTTCCAGTGAGGCGATCACTTAGCATAAATAGAATAGATTGACCATTTCCAGGCAGCACTTAACCATAAACTTTTAAGTCGTCAATGAAGAATTTTCCATGCTTCCATGAAAGTAAAATCATGCCCTTTCAATCAGACTTTGAAAGTAGGTCATTGATTATTTTTTTAAAAAAGTACACAACCAAAACTACTGAGATTGTGTCAAGGTCTAAAAATCCAGGGCCCGCACTATAGTAGCCTGACAGATCACCCCCAGTTGCTTCCTGTTAGGCATCTGGCATTGTCTGGTGTTTTTGGCTGCCCATCAGATACCTACTCCTGCTTTGTTTCCTGGGAGGCTGAAGATGTCATTCTGCTGCTTAACAGACTGCTGGTGCATGCTTGTGAACACACAAGAAGCACTATGGATGAAAATGTATATATACAGTAAATTCACAGATTGTGGAAAAACCGACAGCCATTGTTAAAATCTCACTTAATTGTTCTTAAAACATCTGAGGTTGTTTTTCATCTGTTTTGTAAATGGACCACTGATTCAATGTGAAAATATGAATGTTTTCAGAATGTATTTGTACTTCTTTACACTCAAATAAAGGAAAGATGTTTTGTTTTGTTTTGTTTTTAAAATTCACTGCATTTTGCACTGTGAATTTGTCCTCATGCTATCAATACAGTGTTCTGCTGTAACTTCCCAAATCATTTGAGAGCGACCTGCACTGTTTGCATGTCGGCCTGCAACCATGCACAGGCACTCAGACACACCGACATAATCTTTGCTCATTGCCTGCCCCACCCTCTGGATTTGCTTCACTGTGACTTTGTCCAGAAAATTAAAATGAAATTCAAGTTTAAGGGTCTCCATTTTGCGAAGGCACAAATTCTAGTGACAGTAATTTGACTTCTGAGGAGCAATCTAAAAGGTGCACAGGAAGTTGACTTTGAATGGGTGCAGCAGTGAAGATCGGTGAAATTTAATTTTTTTTTTTTTTTTTTTTTACTTTTTAGAAAATTTTAATTGCAGCTCGTACAACCAACAGTGTTCATTAAGTGTGGCACATCAGATGATTATGTGGCGTAAATGTGATTTTTCATATATACATCAGTACAAAATTACTGACCCAATTACTTCCAGTATTCAGGGTATTGGTGCGTACTTAAATATAATAGGGACTCAGACTTCTGTGTGTATGTGTGACTGTTCATTTCAGTCACACACATATAGGATGGTTACCACACTTATTATAGTCAGTGTCTTTTTCTGGAACTGTCCATTTTGAGAGCTCCCAGTCACCTCACCCTCCCTTTTCTTTGACACCAGGACCTGTACTTCCTGCTGCTCAGAAGCAAGCGCACAGTGACGTTGGTTGGTTTTGTATGGCTGCTGTTTGAGGATTCAGTGACGCCAGTTTACAAGGGTGCTATGTGATCCTTTCATTTGCCAGGCTTTTATAGTGAAAGGTCTGGCAGTCAGTGCAGCAGTTTCAGTCCTACTTGCTGAGAGACTCTGCTCTATTGAGGCATACAGCCCTGTGTGTTCTCCCAGCTCCGTGCCACAGAACAGCCACAGGTTTGATGGTTCTGCTTTTTTGCTATGGTAACTTTAGAGTTGAAGTATAAAAAGCAGTGTCTGGTCTTAGAGCTTTGATGTGGTAAATGAGAGTCCTTGCAGTGTTGATTGGTTACCTAAAGACTAGACAAACCCCTTAAATACTTAAGTCTGTGGGTCATCCTCTCATCACTGATTGAAAGTTTTTAACTCTTTTCCTTGTGTGCGGTCATTGAGGGGGAAAAATGGAGCTGGAGTATGCTTGGGGCATATTGGCTTTGTTCAACGATCGCACTTGAGGTTGTTCTCTGCTTTTGTTTAGACTTGCCACTTTCTGGTTAAATTCGAAGAAGCAATAAAAATACAGTCATATCCTGTAATGGGTTTAAACCTTTCTAATATCCTCATTTGGCAAATCCAAAAATAAGGTTTAAAAAAACCTTTTTTCCCACAAATTATACTTCTACTATGCAATTACGACTTCTTTAAGGGCTCAGTTCACAAATCTGACACAAACAACATCTCTTCTCATCCCACCAGTGTACTGAACAAATGTTATGTTAATTCACACTATGGGTAAGCCAACAAAAACAAAAAAAAAAAACTGGTCAACTTACTTATGTCTTTAGAGTAAAAAACAAAAAGTTGTGAACCCCTACTGTGCACAATTTTCCTGTTTTGGCTGTTGATTTGTATCAGGGTAGGACAATCACCATCTGTAATGTTTCAGATATTTTCTATAGACATTTTTTTTTTTTTTTTTTTTTCTTTTTTTTTTTTTTTTTTTTTTGGGAAA
>VUQS01020205.1:5216-18816 GCA_015108495.1 Heterochromis multidens
GATCGTTTCTGAAGGGTGGCACACATGGTAGCTGCAGACAAAAGCCCTCATTGTGTTATTTTGCAGAATTGTCATCAAAACCTGACATTTACTGCAGATCTTTAAGATAAAATTGCCTCTCAGACTCCACTGTAGCTGTCACACTATATTTAGCCACTTAAACACGAAATAAGAAAAGTAGACATCTAAACAACAAAGTAGGCCCAGAAATGCAAGGGGAGTCGCCTCTAAGTGCTTTAAGGGTGGATTTATCTTTTAATTGCTGTGATTTTTTTTTCTTTCTTTTTTTTTTCTTTTGAAAGCTGGCTGCTTTTCTCCTCTGCTTTTTCTCTGGTGTAATAGATACTGTAGGTGAGGCAGGAGATGAGAGCGTGTGAGTTATGAAGAGAAGGGGGAAAAGTAAAAGGGAATAGGTAATAGAAGGGGCAAGAAGAGAAGGGAAGGATTAACAGAAGAAGAGAGAAGCAGGGTGGGGAGAGGGTGGAGGAGCAAAGGCAAAGCTCGACTTGTGTTTGAATAAAAATGAGGCTGGGTGTGGAGAGATTACTCGTTCTCTTTTTGTCTCTCTCTCTCTGCTCTACCCAGCTGTCCTCCTTCTTCTCCTAATGCCCACAACCTCTCTGAACAGCTCACTCTGCTTCCAGTCCGCATTTCCACTCTCTCTTTTCTGACTCGTTCTGTGTTAGAAGCACTCTTCTCTCAAGCATTCTGAACTTGCATCTCTTAAGGATATATTGGTGCGTATTCTTTACATAAAAGTCCCTGCAGTGTTTAGTTGTGGGCTTTCAGCAAAGTATTTATGCCAAAACTGTGGAAGTAATGGGCTTTTCCTCTTCTCCACCTGCTTAGCTCCTCGCGCCCAGTCGTTCACAGCGATTCATCAAACTAACCTCACTGTGGCTGTACACACTACACAGGCAGAAAAGGGTTTTCTCGGATGTTCAGCAGAAATTAATGGGCCCAAACAGATAAAGTCTGCTGACTTTGGTGGTCCCCTGACTTTCCCTCTTGCCTCTCTGTGACATATTCATAACTGTGTGTTACCAGAAACTATTTACGTGAAATTCCTCCAAAAATTGGGTGGATTGCAATGAAATTTGGTTCGTGTTCCCCTCAGGATGAGTTGTAATTAGTGTGGTGACATTGTTACATTTCATAGTGTCATCATTAGATTAATTTGTCCAATACCTTGGTTCTTAACCAACTAAGTGAAAAACTACTGTAATTCCCATCAGCCACAGCTGTATATGGTGTTGCATGCTAGCTAAACTAAACTGTGAACATCTATCATACCTGATGAGCAAGTTAGCATCGTAATTTGGGATCATTATTAAAATGCTGACATTAGCATTAAGCTCAAAACACAGCTGGGCGTGATTACACTCAGAAAGCTACATTCCCTTACAACTACGACTGCTTTTCAATTGCGTTTCAAGTTCTCCAACAAGAGACCTTCTGATTTAAAAGATTGATGAAGTCTGCAATCCACAAGACTTTCATCCTGGAGACGAGGGTTCGACGCCCACGTGGGACCATTTCATTGCTTAGTTCTTTTTTGACTGTTAAGTTGACTGGCTTAGGCACTAGAACTACTGTTTTACTGAAGGTAAATGATGGGTATGAAGCTACAACAAAAGGCACAAATATTTTGATTACAACCTCACAAATCTGGGAGAAATTAATTGAAAAGTTGTATGGGGTATGTACATTTTTTTGGGAGAGAGGTCTGCAAGCATGCCTGTAGACTTCTTTTAAAGTCTTTTGCAAGGAAAAAAAAAAAAAAGAGTTCTGATGAGCATATTTCCCAAAACTGTGACAATATATGTCTTCTGCCCGAATGTATAAATATTTGCTTTGCAGCCTAAGCTTTTTGAGCTCTGTAATCTCATTTTACACAAAGTGTTTCTTTAAACATCAGACTGGCTGTGCACACTCTCTGCAGAAATTTTGACTTTGTTGTTTTTATCATGGTAGCTTATTTTCCTTCTAACTGCTTGCCATACCTTTTTAGTATGTATGTAATGTACAATTTCTCTTGAAAAAAGAAAACGCAGCTCAATAATCAGCTGTATCTGCCTTTCTCTGTTTACCAACAATAATGTTCTAGGTGTTACTGCTCATATAGTCAGAGCATCCCACTGTAATGTATTATAATACTGTAAAATAATGTGAATATGCGCAAGCCTGTGCATCTTTGTGTGTCTGGGTGTAATATAATGTGCGTGCGTGTGTGTGTGTGTGTGCGTGTGCTGTTCAGTGTACAGTAAAATGTTTGTATTTTGTGCGTGAGTTTGTAGCTGTAAACTTTCTGACTCTTACATTTACAATGCACTGTTTGTCAATAAAGAAGACAAATTAAACCCATAATGTTGGCAAATCAGGTCTCTTTCATGATGAAGAGGAAATTGAAAAGTTATCCAGCTTGGAGTATATCCCAGGTGACGCAGGGTGAGAGGTGGATGGGGTACACCTTGGACCATCTGCCAGTCCATCACAGGATGTGTTAATATACAGTTCAATGTGGGCCTTAAGGAAATATTCAGATATTTTTTGGATTGATATTGTTACTGTTATATAGAGATTTGGATGAGAAGATCAGTATATACTGTAAAATGTAAGGAAGCATACGACCTATGTAAACTACCTATCAAACTAGCGTTCATTCCACCAGCACATAGTATAAAAGATGGATGAAGCTTCCATAAAAGCGAAGCCAGTGCGGAAATGCCTTGAACCTATGCTTTTTAATGGCCAGCAGGGTATGACTGTGAAGTCTGTTGGACCTCAGTATACACTTTCCTGCTGATTTTACAAACTCAATCACCAGTTTCAGGTCATATTGAGTACAACATGAAACACATTTTGTAAATTATGGTCCTTATTAGAGTCGGAAAGAAGGATTATCCAGGGTATCCTCATTGGCTAAACATTTGTGATCGACATGTGGTTAGCGGTATAAAAGAAGTCAATGGTTCTCTGCCGGGAACTCTGTAAACAGTTTATGGTCTCAGTTGCTCATCTCGGGTCATATTGAATAAAACATTAACGGCAAGATATACTAACATGTTGCACCAGCGCAAACTGGGTATTTACAAAAAGACATGATGCAGTGACAAGATTGCAATTAAGAGGTGGGAACTCACAGATTTTTACGACTGACCCAGTTGCATGTGTATTTCTTGAGTGTTCCTTTCTCAAGGAGGAGAATATTTAAATCAAGCATGCAAACTGATTTACTGCTATTTGCATTGATATTTAATGCCAAAATAAAGCATGTCTTACCTCTTATGCCAAGGTGCCGACAACTTGAGACTTCATAATGGGATTTAACCAGTGGGTGATGTCACTGTGACTACAACTATCTTTTATACTGTCTATGAGTTAGCAGCATGTTAGAGACCAGAAGATGAGGGGAACATCTGGCTCTGTTAGTTTACAAAACCCACCTCCAGCACCTCTAAAGCTTAAAAATTGAAAAACTTGATTTGCTAAATCCATACAGAGACCAAAATGAAATTTGTTATTATATGTGCAGTTAGATTTACAGCTCCCGGACATTATATTGTGTTGAATTGTATTGATTAAGTTTTAGAAGGGCTAGCAGGTAGTTTTTATTCAATTTGGCCAGGTGAACTTTTTCCCCAGTCTTTATCCTATGCTAAGTTAATGTTTACAGGCATAAGAGCAGCATACTGTACTTCTCAATAATGAACTATTCCTTTAATAATACATAGAACATTGTTTACCTTTAAGCATCCTGATTCTTAATGAATTTACCCCACTTTCATTAAAACTCTCAATGATTTGTTGGAATTGAGGGCATTTTTTTAAGAGTCCAGTATGGGGGGAAAAATCACATTGCATATATTATACAGCTTCTGCTCTGTATATACAGTTTGTGCTGGAAGGACTTTTTAAGCAGTGTCACCTTCTCACGGTTTAATAGTGGGATAACAATATTATATAGTGATTTCCATATCTTGTCACCTTCATCGGCACGTCACTACTTCGCTGTATATTTAGTTTTAATGAGGAGATTTTTTAAAAGGAGATGGTTGAGTTCACTATTATTCATAGTTTGATACATAGAGCAGAGGAATCTATGGAAACCCAAAGACAATAAAGGAAGATATCAGTCGAATCATCGCATAATGTTTCAATTAAGTCTACTCAGCATGCAGAAATGGTAATCAAAGTACTTGATATTGGTTAAATGTTTACTGCTGGAGGCAACATTAAGCCTAAATTGTACCTGTTGTAGTGTATGATACATTTCTCGGGCGATTACAGAAGACAAGGCGTAATAAAAAAAAAGGTAATAAAAGTCTATAATGAGTTCTTCTTTTATATCAGCAGACTAAATTAATCTTTCATGGGAGTGAATGTTATTTATTTTTATTTATTTTTTTTTTAAATATGTGAATGACTTACGTTTTTGACTTTGACTCTTTGGTGATCAATAGCAAAGTTTATAACCTGTGAATCTGAATGATACAGCGCGCTTTTCCTCAGAAAACTGGAGGTATTTAATGGGGCTGAGCTGACAAAAAAATTCACAAAAACTTAAAAACCCACAATGTGGGGTAAATTGAAACACATTTAAAGCTAGAGTCACATATAAAAGAAACCTATTACCCGACAAAGTCTGCTGCAGTGTATTATTCAGAGCAGTGAGAGCCCCATCAATTCATATGAAACACATTAACAGCACAGGTGCTATGGCAAATTGCTAATGAGTGTCGTGAATACACACTAGGAGCGTAATTGACATAAACCCTTTTAACTGTAGCTAAGTGACAGAGAATGAAATTTGATTACAATAAAGGGTGGCCTGCAAGTAAAATCTAATGAAAAAAAAATCTCCATATATATAAAATTCCCCCTAAATATTAAAGTCAAATTTCCCTACAGCTGATCAGCTCTTACATATTGGTGTGTTCTGTAAAACAGCCTCTACAGTTAAGTGATAATAAATCCAATCACAGCCACTGGATTGACTGTACTTAAAGATACAGTACTGTGCGAAACTCTTGAACCACCCCTCATTTCTTTATATTTTGCTAGGACAATGGGAAGTAGGTGCATAATTTATTGAAACAAATGCAAACAGAAGAGATTTAGGCTTAAAACTTTCCTTTTTGATAAAGCTTATAGTTAGGTTTATAGTTTTAGTCAGGTGACCCTGAACCCTCCCTTAGTTACGCAGCAATAGGCCTAGGTTACTGGTGTCTTTCTTCTTCTCTCACCTCTTCTTCACTTACCATGTGTTTAAACACCACTCTGCATTTAATCATTAGTTATTATTAATCTCTGACTCTCTTCCACAGTGTGTCTTTTTTCATGTCTTCCTCCCCTCACCCCCAACCAGTCGCAGCAGATGGCTGCCCTTCCCTGAGCCTGGTTCTGCTGGAGGTTTCTTCCTGTTAAAAGGGAGTTTTTCCTTCCCACTGTCACCAAGTGCTTGCTCATAGGGGGCCGTCTGATTGTTGGGGTTTTCTCTGTATTATTGTAGGGTCTTACAAATGCAAAACACCTTGAGGCGAATGTTGTTGTGATTTGGCGTTATATAAATAAAACTGAATTGAACTGAAACATACATGGAAATACAACAGTATATAAGGCAAAAACAGAGTTTATACAATTCTAACATGCTTGAAAGTCAGTGTTTGCACAGTACTGTATTCTTTGTGTATCCGAAGCCTGACAGTCACTGCAGGAAGCAAGATCTACATATTTATAGTTAACATAGCAGTTAGCATAGTCAACACACACACTGTGGCAGACTCTGTCATAGCCTCCAGAACAGGGGTGGGCAGTTTATTTTCTGTCACAATGTTTGCTCTAAAAATATTGCTCTAATCAATACCCTTATAGTAGTCTCAGTTAAAGCAAGATGAAAAGTTAATAATCACTAAACCAATGTAATGTCTTCATTTAATCTATAGGTCCCATTTAAATACGAATGTCTCTTCACAGGAAAAATAAAGGCGCTCATTAAATAAGGAACGTGTTTATAATAATATATAATATAAATAATAATATAAATTCCAACACCAAAATGCACATCTAAAGGAAAAGTAAATATTTTTCTAAACTTTTGGATGGAGCTGTGATAGACTGGCCAACTGACCTTTAGCCCGATGGTAGGCTCCATCCTCTTGTGACTCTGATTTGGAAAGTGGTCAAGAAAATGGATAGATGGAACTTTTGACTGGGTGGACAAGACACTGAGTCCACCCCTCAGGAAGTAGAGCAGGTCATCTGCTCATCAGAAGGTTGGTGGTTCAGCTGCTCTGCATGCCAAATATCCTTGGGCAAGATACTAACCCATCGGAGTATGAATGTGTGTAAATGTTAGCTAGATCACTTAAGCACAGAAAAAATTGCTTGTATGATTGGGTGTGGATGGGTGAATGAGGCATGTTGTATTAAGCGCTTTGAGTGTACTGGGAGAGTAGAAAAGCGCTATATAAGAATCAGTCCATTTACCCCTGCCCGTAGCTACATCCATTAGTGAGTCACACTGATGCATAAGTCACTTGTTCTTTACTTCATGTGCATGGGCATCAGACATGACGAAATCCCAAACGTCACACCATCCACTATCCAAAATAAAGCTTGACAGACTGTTATTGATCTTAACTTACACTCCACATTAATTAGTCAAAAAGCTGCAGATTAGCTGCTCACAGTTTATGGATCAATTGCTGCAGAGCTCACTGTGAATATAAACGGAGACAGTGTCCAGTGACAGCTCCCTCTAAAGGAAAGAAAAAAACCCATCTTCAGTTTTGACAAACAGAGGCAGCATTGCTTTGTGCAGTTCTATTATGAACAGACAATAAGGATAATATGAAGCTGCAGATGCAGGCAATATTGTTTCAGCACGTCAGTTTTCTCTCACAGCAAGTTTGCAAAATAGCTCACCAGTGATGTTAAAACAAACTCACCACAGGTTGTCACAGGACTTGTGGCAGCGGCCACAAGAGTCATTGTTGATCCGGCTCAAATGAGAACCAGCCAAGCTAGATGTCTATAGTGTATTCATAGATGGACAAAATAAACTTTGCTGTCAAAGCTTTAACCTCCTTTCAATAGCAGCATGCCACTGACTGAGAATCTCAAATAAAAAAAAGTATAAAACAATGTGCACTATACAAGTTTACGGAAAATGAATGAGTGACCACTGCTGCCTTTTTTTCATACTATCGAAGGGAAGGCAGCAAACCACTTCTGGCCAGAAGTGTTAAACTGAGTTCATTTCTTATAAATAATGCCGTGCATTGCCTCAGCTCCTTGGTTTCAAGGGTTAATGGCTTTTAGTAGTAACAGGCGTGTGAGCGGGGAGCACAGCGTCGGGTGTGGTGGCATGACTTCATCACCAGCAGAAAGAGTGAGTGACAGAAGGAGGTTAAGAGATAGAGAGAGAGGATGGAAGAGGGAGGACATGAGAGAGATGAAGCGATGAAAGAGCTTCTATAGAAGGGAGTGTGTGTGTGTGTGTTTATGTCAGGCCCAGTGAGTCATCTTCACACAACCCCACCAACATAAATTTGTCTTTCCTCTCCTCCCCCAGCAACAGCCCCCCCCGGATAACTAATTGACTCTTTTCTGACACTGGCCCACTGGTGTGAGGCATTTTGTTCTCTGGACTTTGACTTCAGAGATATGACGACGTGATCCTTTCTTCTTCTGCCCAGCTCTGCCTTCCTTTCATTCTCATGTATCTTCCTCTTGCTGAACTCTCTGCAGGAAACAATGACTAGCGAGCATTTTTTTTTTTTTGTAAAGGAATGAGCAGTTATCTATTATTGAACAGCAGACAGCAGCAGCTATCTCTATCTACTAGGCTGCTAAAATAAATATGACACAGCACCAGAGAGATTTGCACAGATCTGAACTAAGCCCCTCTCAGGCTCTGAGCTTTCTGAGTTCTGCATTTACCAGTAAGGAAATGTCAAAACCTGAGCAAAGCCAGCTGCTCAAAAGAAAGTAGTAAAATGTTTTGTTGTTGTGTAGTAACATCACAAACTGAGAAAATAAACCCTCTCCCCAAGAGCCTACTAGTTGCCCTAGTGAGTAGCCTTGCTTCGCATGAACACCTGCTCTTCATTAGTCATTTAGCTACTGCAGCATATATACACAGTCTCCAGCCAGCTACCAGCTCCTCTCCTGTTTTTCTGTTGTCTGTGTTGTAGCTTTCCAGCATTACCCACATTTTCTCCCAACCTGACTTGTTTATCATTTAGTCTCACTAGTTGTAGACCTCAGTGTGACAAAGAATTTTTTTATTCTGCCCAGTTTCTCTGAGTGGTTAGAGGACTAAATAAAATATGATTTTTGTGGCATTGGATTTTCATGAAAACACCACCAAGCAGTTAATAAGAGGACCTGGTTCTCTTAATAGCCAGACTTCGCTTATTATCCTCAGTGTTTCTGGTCTTTGTGGAAACACTGAGGCCCGACAGCTGAGTCTGGTGGGTGCTGCTTACAGACTAAAAGGCAGGAACAACCTTGAGTGACTGTCTGCGAGGTGACGAAGAGTCAAGGACAGACCTTTTACAGTGTAAGGAATCCTTGGATGGTGTAAATGTAATAACACTGTTAATTTTCATGGAAACAAGTTTTTATTGAAAAAGCTGAGAGGGAAGGGGTCCTTTAACACAAATTACTGCATCACTGGTACTGCTGAGGTGTTGTTGAAGCTGTTTGAAAGTGGCCTTCAGCTCGTCTGTATTTTTGAGTCGGTTGTTTCTCATCTTCCTCTTGACAATACCCCATTGATTCTCTGTGAAGTTCAGGTCAGGCAAGTTGGCTGGCCAATCAAGCTTGGTAATAATCTTCCTCATCTGGCTGCTTCCCTTTAGGGCTCCTCTTTTCTTCCTGCCTGACAGCTCCATATTCAACATCCTTTGTCCAATATATCCACTCTCTCTCCTCTGCACATGTCCAAACCATCTCAGCCTTGCCTCTCTAACTTTGTTTCCAAAATGCTCAACCTGAGCTGTCCTTCTGATGTACTCATTTCTAATCTTCTCCATCCTGGTCTTGATATCTCGACATCTTCAACTCTGCCACCTCCAGCTCGGCCTCCTGTCTTTTTGTCAGTGTCACCGTCTCCAAACCATACATCATAGCAGGCCCCACTACCATCTTGTAAACCTTCCCTTTCACTTTTGCTGCTATCCTTCTGTCACAAACAAACCCTGACTCTCTTCTCCACCCACTCCACCCTGCCTGCACACTCTCTTCATCACCTCTCTTGTGCACTGTCCATTGCTTTGGATGTTTGACCCCAGGTATTTAACCTCATCCACCTTCACTACCTCTACTCCTTCCATCTTCACCATTACACCTGTCTCCCTCTCATTCACACATGTATTCTGTCTTATTTCTACTGACTTTCATTCCTCTTTTCTCCAGAGCATACCTCCACTCTCCAGGCTCTCTTCCACCTGCTCCCTGCTCTCACTACAGATCCCAATGTTGTTTGCAAATATCATAGTCCATGGAGACTCCTGCCTGACCATCTGTCAGCCTGTCCATCACTATTGCAAACAAGAAAAGGCTCAGAGCAGATCCCTGATGTAATCCCACCCCCACCTTGAACCCATCTGTCACTCCTACCACACACCTGCGCCAATCATCACCCTGGGGACACTCTCTACCACTTCATCTAACTTACTCCAGAATTTCTCTTTCTCAAGCTTGGTAATAATATGATCAGCAAAACACTTGGTAGCAGTTTTGACACTATGGGCAGATGCTAAGTCCTGCTCGAAAATCAGCATCTCCATAAAGCTTGTCAGCAGAAGGAAGCATGAAGAACTCTAAAATCTCCTGGTAGATGGCTGCATTGACTTTGGACTTGCTAAAACACAGTGAATCAGCCACCACCAACATCAGTCGATGACATGACACCCCAAATCATGACAGACTGAGGAAACTTCATACTGGACTTCAAAACACTTTGGAGTCTGTGCCTCTCCACTCTTCCTCCAGAATCTAGGACCTTGATTTCCAAATGAAAAACAAAATTTACTCCCACCTGAAAAGAGAACTTTGGACTGCTGAGCAGCAGCTTTGAAGTAAATACTTCTGACGTTGTTTCTGGTTCAGGACTGGTTTGATACTAGGAATGTGACACTTGTAACCCATTTCCTGAAGATTTCTGTGTGTGGTGGCTCTTGATGCTCTGACACCAGCCTCAGTCCACTCTTCCAACTTCTTGAATCAACATTTTTGACAATCCTCTCAAGGCTGCAGCCATCCCTGTTGCTTGCACTACCTTTCCTACCACACTTTTCCTTTTGATTTAAATTTCCATTAATATGCTTTGATGCAGCACTCTGCAAACAGCCAGACTTTTCAGCAGTGAACTTCTGTGGCTTACCCTCCTTGTGGAGGCTGTCCATGATCTTCATCTGGACAACTGTCAAGTCAGCAGTCTTCCCCATGACTGTGGTTGTGTGTACTGAACTAGTTTGAGAGATACACAATTTTTATACTGCTTGAATAGTAATTTACTCAAACTCAAAATGAATATTCCAGTTAGGCTTTAGACATAACCATCAAAATTAAAACAAAAAAGACTTGAAATATTTCACTTTACGCGTAGTGAATACAGAATATATGAAAGTTTACCTTTTTTAATTAAATCACAAAAATGAATTTTTTCACACTATTGTGAATTTTTAAGATGCAATAGTATGCTTTACATATCTCCACTGTGTAAGACAAATAGTGATAAGAAAATAGAAAGTATTTACTGCTGGACAGTACCACAGAAGCATGGATAGCAGCGAGAAGAGAGATGCTGATCTTTTACAGTAGTAAACCTAAATTCTGATTTTAGCACGATCCATGAAAAAAAAAAAAAGGACATTTCTGAATAATATTTTCAAGGAAGCTCATGTCAAGTTAAGAAGCTCTCCTGGCTTTGAGCTGAAAGGCTTGCCTGATTTGTGGGCTCACTTTATCTTGTGCAGAAATTAATCCAAAATGTGAAGACAAATTCATATAAATGTGTGAATGAAATGGCATTTTGTACGTCAATGAAGGGAAATATAAATTTTTTTTTCCTTCTATATCCACTGATAGGCTCCGCGGATTGTCTCAGCAGGATGCCGCTATAGACTCCAAAAATCCACATATTGTACCTTAAAGTCCCACAGAGAACAGAGTTACTGTAGACAGAGTCAGGACCATGTATATCAGGCTGATGCTATAGGCTGGTGACTTTAAAGCACAGATTAACTCTAAACATTCATGAACATCGTGCCAAGATGCCACATCCACTGAGAGACGTGTTAAAGTCACACCTGCAGTCTTGAATGTTCATATGTGACGTAAAGATTTTGACCTTTAATTATTGCACTCCATTATGCTAAACACTTTAATTTGTGATGAAGGCAGGATGGTGCAGCATTTTGAATATCAACCAGACTCCAGTGTTTTTGGGCATCTATTAAGCTATTTTCCAATGATGTGGTGCCAGTGTAAATCATAGAACCTGTTAAATACATTAAACAAAAAGAAAAGCATAGTATCAGTGCCAAATGATTGGCAGATGAAACCTCTGCACCAACACTGTTGGTGGAAAAACAGCTGTATGAGTTTACTTGCTGGCCTTTTTCAAATGAGCACCCCGTAAGGGCAATTCATGGTTTTCTACACACTGGAACTTGTTTGTAAAGGCTGCTTCACCCTTTCAGCTTCCATTGAACTCAAACCAGCTGGCAGCCTTTTAATCTCATTGTGGGCAAACCCTGCACAGCCAGTTTAGCTTTAGCAGTGGCAGCCCATTCAAAGTTATGTACGAAAGCTCCAGAGTGAACCTCACAGAGGAGAAGGCACAGCAAAAAGAAATGGAAAACAGTTACGGAAATTCCACAGTAACAACAACAGTGCTGTAAATTTGTGTTCAGAGTGGCGCTCGACCCCAGCAGTTAGCAGACACCTTGTTTAAGAAACTGAGATTGATGGCATTCCTGACACTTTGAACTCTGAACCACTGCAGTGACATGTGACCTAAATCACTCTTGACCCTACGTCACAGCTGCACAGGAAGAGCTTCAGTTCAGCCCACTGAATGTTACAGAAGATATATGTAAGGGAGAAGGCTGATATTAATTAACATACAACCCTTTTTTTATGCTCAGTTTGAAGCAAAACATCAGAAATTACCTTTTGGGCTGTAATTGAACACAAAATGTCTCTGATATCCAGTCGTTCATCAGGCCTGTTCATCGTGAACAAACTCAGTCTTGTGGTGAAGATTTAATATTCAAGTGCATGACTGAATGATTAACTTAAAAAGTGTTCAGAGAAATTTGCTTGCAGTAGACTTGTTTTTTAAGATCAGCACCTTGATGAGTTCAGGAAGTACTGTCTTGCATTTTGACGAGATTCACCTTGTTTCCCGATCCAGTTGAGATGAACACATTTTTCAGCACTTTCCTCTGAGCATTCTAATTTGAGGTATTTGGGTCAAATGCAACTTTGATGCTCAACTCTTTCAACTTCATCTGAACCTAATATCCCCCATAAGTCATCCCTGGAGTAGATTCAAAGGTAAGATAAACAGCTTTGTGTTGGATCCATACAAATTACCTAGCAGCTGTATTTGAGTTATTGTTCGGAGGTATGTCTAAAATTAAAATGTTATCTAACATTTAAACCTTTTATCCGCGATACCGAATCACCGCAATTTAAGCTATGTGCGAGTGCTGTTCCTTTTGTAATATAAAAATCTCGAAGTCAGGAGAGATATGAATATATACGCTCACAGAAAGTACATATTCTTATTTTCCCAAACTTTAAATCTGTGTCACAGGTCAAAGTGCCACCTCTACTCATCTGCATTTTCACACTTCACGTCCTCCTTCCTCTTCAGTCCTTTTCCCTCTCCAACTCCTCTTCCTCCCACCTGATTCTCCTTTTATACCTTCCTCTTCCACCTCTGCTTCCTACATCCCATTGTTTTTCTGCCCTGAATCCTGTGAAGGCTAAATTTAGCTGAGGATTCTTCTGCAGGGATCAGTGATTGCGTTGCTTTCCGAGGACGCCCTCGGTGTTTGCAGGAAGTAGTTCAGTCTAATCTTATTTTTTACGGTGTGAGACTTTTGCTGGAATTTTTTTTTTTAAAGTATGTGCAAGAAGAAAATAGACACTGCTTAAAACCAAGGCTGAGCTGTACATCAATGTGGTCCAGTTACAACTGTATAGTCCACCTAAGGTTTAAATGTCAGCAAGCTTATATCTATCTATTTATCAGCAATAAATAAATGGCATATAGTTTATTTCCTTCTTCTTTCCATATACAGTATATCATGTCTTTTAGTGCCTGAAATGACCTTTAGTCAACTTTCGACCCTTTAAGTATTTTAATGGTCACATCACCTAAATATAGTACAGACAGTTTCAGTTACTTAAACGCCACAACTTTCCTTTGCACTGGATATCATTTTAATTTTGTCTACAGTAATCAAAGCACTGAAAAGCAGATTATTCTTTCTCAAAAGAAAGTTCCACTTACTCAGGATAATCCACTGACTTCACTCGAAGTTTCCATCTGTTTATTTGCAGATTTTAAAAGTGA
>VUQS01020210.1:6883-21182 GCA_015108495.1 Heterochromis multidens
TTTTTTCCAAGGGTAGCTGTATAGGCAGAGACCACCCTCACTTACTTCTGATGCACATGCAGTTATTTTGTTCTATAAGCAGGCCTGGAATATGACAGAAACCGCTCAGTTCAAAAAAGAGTTTCAAGGGTTACTCCTAGTAGGCTTTCAAGGGGTAAAGAGTTAAGATCACAAAGTAAAACTTTGAGACACCAGTAAGCTGGTTCATCTAAGCAGGGAGAGAGAACATAGCAACATTGTTTTGCTGTTTTGTTGAAGATTAGCAAAAGAAAATCAGTTAATGTTGTTTAGTTTTTTTTAAATCACATATGTATGTGTATGTCACTTTCTTTACAGATGTACAAGGCAAAGAGCAGCAAGGAACTCTGGGCTTTCCTCTTTAACGACTTCCTGCTTTTAACTTATGCAGCTAAACAGTTCACCTTGTCTGCACTTGATAAACTGTTTAGCAACAAGAATAATGTACAGCTCAAGATCTACAAACCGGTAAGGGACACACACAAGTGGAAACCTCTTCCTTTGAGGCAAAATTAGACTTTGTGTTTGTGTATTTACATGCATGACAGTGTTTCATCTTGTGTTTCCTGTAGCCCATCCTCCTGAATGAAGCTCTGGTCAAGCTTCCAGATCCTTCGAGTGACGAACCCATCTTCCACATCTCACACATTGATAGAGTCTACGCGCTCAAAACTGACAGCATCAATGAACGGTATGTGCACAAGTTGGCATACACACAGAGAAATATGCGGGGGAATTGGTGGCTTTTTCAAATGCCGTGCATGGTTGTGTTTTTCAGGACGGCGTGGGTTCAGAAGATTAAGGTGGCGTCTGAGGAATTTATTGAGACTGAAAAGAAAAAAAGAGAAAAGGCTTATCAAGGTTTGTGTCTACACTCCAAGAGCCACATTCATGTCACCTAAACGTGATAATCTCAAATAATCATTTAAGCTATCCGTGCACGTGTGTATGTTTACAGCACGCTCTGTGAAAACTAATGGAATCGGCAGACTTCTTGTCACCATCCTAGAAGCCACTGAACTAAAGGCAGCAAAACCCAATGGTGAGCATGAATGCACTGATAGTGCAGGATGCGCTTATTCTTCAGTAACTCCTTTTTTTTTTTTGCCCCTTTTTTTTTTTTTTTTTTTTAATCTGAAACAATTCTTGGCTTGCTTTCTCGTTACATCCTCCTCTCATGCCCTTCTGCTGTCTTTCCTTCCTCCAGGTAAAAGTAACCCTTACTGTGAAGTGACTATGGGAGCTCAGATCTTCACTTCCAGAACGATCAACGACACCCTGAACCCCAAGTGGAACTTCAATTGTCAGTTTCACATCAAAGACCTCTACCAGGACGTCCTCTGCATTACCATCAATGAAAGAGACCAGTTTTCACCTGATGGTCAGCTACAAGCTAATTACATCACTTTTCTCCCCTCACTCTTTTACTAATTCCTACTGCTTTGTGTGTTTATTATTCTTTTTATCTGATGAAGTGAATTATTTTATTAACTGGTCCCTGACCTCATGTTATGTTTCTAAAGTGGCCCTTGGGTAAAGCTTCTTCAGAAATCCTTCACAAGAAGCCCATCAAATAATCAGTTTATGGTCTAAAAATATACAAAGTCAATGTAACCTTTATTTAAGCTGGGCGTGAAAGTGATGCTGCTGATTTACCCTTCAGGCTACATTCCCACCCTCACCTGTGGTCACAAGCTCTGGGTAGTGACTGAAAGAATGAGGTTGTGGATACAGGCGGCAGAAATTAGTTTCCTCAAAGAGTGTCTGTGCTTAGCCTTAGGGAGAGGTTGAGGGGCTCGGTCATTTGGGAAGGGCTCAGAGTAGATCCTTTTCATAGCGAAAGGAGCCAGTCAAGGTGGTTAAAGCATCTGATTAGGAAACCTCCTAAATGAGGTGTTTTGGGCATGTCCTACTGGGAGGAGGCCCCAGGGCAAACCAAGGACATGGTAGAGAGATTAAGTCTCTCAGCTGGCTTTGGAATGCCTTTGTGTGTCCCCAGAAAGCTGGAGGAGGTGGCCAGGGAGAGGGAGGTCTGGATGTCTGTGCTTAGACTTCTGTCCCCATGATCTGGATAAACAGTAGAAAATGGATATTATTTTTAGTGGCAGACTGCAAAAGACAAATCCTCTTAGGACGTGGGCATAGGGCGAGAGTGTCAAACATAAGGTCTGGGCTCCAGACCAGCACACTGGATGGATCTGGGAAATTGCAAAGAATGAGGGTACACATTGCCTGTTATACATCAGAGTACAGAAATGACAGAAATTGTTATTATGGTTATTAGAAGTCCAGTAAATAACAGAAATTGTTTTTAATAGGTTATTATTGGGCAGTAGTTTTTCAGGTCCAGCCCACTTCAGTCAAATTGGGCTATATATGGCCCACAATGTAAAATGAGTTAGACAGCCCTGGTGTAAGACTTAAAGGAAATATTAAAAGTTAGAAGAACAGCACTACATATCTCATTTGAAAATATTGCCCATCGTGGTGAATGTTTTAGTTAAATTGTGCGTAGGGTAATTACAAAAAGTACCTTTAAATATGGTTTTATTCTTTAAAAAAAATTAAAATCCAGTTCCTTGAAACTCATGTGCTGCTCTCTGTTTTCTCATATCAGAGTTCCTGGGCCGGACGGAGGTTCCAGTGGCGACCATAAAGAAAGAGTTGGAGAACAAGGGACCAGTGACACGTCGTCTTCTGCTGCACGAGGTTCCAACAGGGGAAGTGTGGGTCCGGCTCGACCTGCAGCTCTTTGCCCACAAGTAGCTGCAAAGGACGAACTGAAACAAGAAACTGCATCCTCTGCAGAGACTTCCCAATAAGAACAGTTAACCAAATTAAAAAAAGCTGCTTGTTCTCATAACTCTCAAACTAGGATTGTTCCTCCTCCATGTTGAAACTTGGCTCTAACGAGAGACTGTCTCATACATCAACCCTCAATGAATTTAATATTAACCAGCATTAACAGTACCTCGTCTGATGTTATTCAAATCCTGCAGTAGGGACTGCGTTCCAACAATTCAAGCCACAAAATAGGAGTTAGGGCTCTTTTTTTGTTACTTTGGATGACATTAGATGGAAAGGGAAATGTGACTGGTGCACCTGCTCAATAAGGAGACTTGGTATGTCACAAAGCTGAATGTGGGTCCTCTGTAAAATTTACAGCCTTCAGATGCAGTTAGGACTGGACAAAAGCTGCTGAGAAGCAGATAATTAAAAGCAATAAAACTGTGCTCTCCTTTAGACTCTCAGAGCTCTGTATCTCAGTCAGTTTTTAAGTTTTCACTTTGCCAAGTCTGCTCAGCCAAGGCCATTAAACGAGTTGACACTGAACTAACTAGTGTTTTAGCTTAACTGTCAAGATATATACGTTGACTTTTTTCCTTTTTCTTTTTTCTGAGGAAATCGTGACTGACTGCTTTTTAGAGACTTCGCTGACCTGCTTTTTTGGCTGTCGCTGATCATGAATGGTCTTGCTTCACTTATCACAGTGACATTGAGGGCATCAGAAGCAGTAGATGGCAGATGATGGACAGCAACACAAAATATATCAGACAGCCTGGAGAATAAGTCTGTGGAGCTGGTCTGAAGTCAGTTTACTGCTGTAGATCTCAGGATACGTTGTTCTGGATCGAGTCTGTGTCACTGTAACAACACTGAACACTCATTTTGTTGAGTTTTTGTGTGCATTTGTGAGTACATATCTTTGGAGCATAGACGTGTAAAGATAGAGAAGCGTACAGATGCTGCAACTTTTGGAGGATACTTACACCTTCTAGCCTTAATACAAGTCATTTTTGACCTTTTCTTTTTGAAATATGTCTAAAATCATATAATTTTCATTGGGATGATGCTGGGCTTGACTGTAGACTTTTTTTCTTTTTCTTTACTGTGTGAAATCAGCCACGGCCAAGTAATTTCAAGTGAGAGTTTAAGATGATTAAAGTGAAAACAGCTGTTTTTATGCAAACGATTTTGATGGTGTTAACTCTTTGAGGCATCACAGATTGGCAGCAATAACAAACAGTATTTTCTCAATTGTATTTTTTTAATGTTTTCAAACTGCCAGACACATTTTAAGTGTCATCCTCTAGTCCCTGCCTACTTACAACAATATTGTGAATCACTGTTGCCTCAAAAAGTTGCCGCTTATAAACGTCTGCCATGAAGACGTTACAAAGATAAAGGATCTAAAAGCTGTGTATTTGTGTTGTTGTTTTTACTCTCACTTTTTGTGTCCAGTTTATTTTCTAACTCTGCATTTAAACAAAATGTGTTGTATTTATTTCTTAATTTATGCGTGTGACTATCCGAAGTTTGGAGCGCCTTTCTGTGTCATCGTGGAGAATCAGTTGGTAATCGCTGAGTTTGTTTAGTGGGAAAGCTGGCTCAGTTTCTTAAGACTTTCCACACATGAACTTCTGAGTAGTTTAGGAGAATCCAATCGGGATATTTTCCACCGTTTTCCTTTCTCGCATGTAGCACACGGCCGGATATAGTCCGCTTCAGACTCATTTGCACTACTGGAAATGCTCTGTTTGGGTCAGATGTGCAAGCTGCAGTCGGCATAATCCAACATCACACAGACTTTTTACTAGGGAGCAGACAGGGTAAAGACTAGTTAATGTCTGATCTGACTGCATCAGACATTTGTGTTCATTTAGCTCTGTCGGTAATGTCTATTAATAGTCCAGGGCTGAAGTGCATGTGTGGAAACGGCTTTACATGATTTTATTTTTTTTTCCCCCCTGATTGAGTTTTACTGTAAGGAGACTAAGTTGCTCATCATTTTCTTACGTCTGCCATTTTGTGCTCTTGTTCTCTGTTGATTTGCCTTTTTGAATCAATGAGTTTTTTTTTTTTAAGTCTTGTTATTAACTCATGTTTTTTTTTTTTTAATTTGTGCAAGGTATGAGACTGCACTACCTTCCTCGTCTGTGTAGGGCTGTAAAAGCTTGTTTTCCTCTTTTATTTTCTGCAGTCTCCTGCACTGACTGCTGAGTTTATGACCTCTCTAACCCTGACTTGCCTGTTCACAGCTGAATGGCTTGGATTCTGTAACCTGCTGTTTGTACTCACCTTGGCCTCTATGTGGCACTCGCTGTATCAGGGTTTCTTAAAGCAAATTAGAGATATTAAATAAAAAAAAAAACTGTCAAATTATTATTGGCTAAACAAAATGGAATTTTAACAATTAAAACTTTGAGCGCACATATTCCTGCAGCTTATGCTGTTGAGCACACCATCCCACCATTGTGCTTTTTCAAATACAGTGTTATGTGAGGCATCAATGCACAGTGATATTATTTACCAGACTACAACAAATCATACAGGTATCACATAACCAGACATAATTTCAAATAAATTCCAGCAAATCTCATGTTTAAACAAGTAAAATGAATATTTTTGAGTAGTTAAGTCTTGGTGTCCAGCCACAGAGTCAGTAGAGTTCAGTGCAGAGTTGTCAGTGCGCACCAATAGCTCTCATTAAGTCCTCCTTCACCCTCTACTGGCTCTGGGGCCACAGGAGCAGCAGCCATTATGTAATCACACTGAGTGGCTCTGCAAAGGGCTGACAGTAACACAAACGGCTGTGTGACTGGGTCGAGAAAGTCAGCTGAACTCTACCTTTTGTAGCAGAGTGGTGGTACTAATGGATTTAACGCAGTGGGGGATGTGATGATATAACTGATGGCATCAAATGTCATTCATACTTTTAAAAAATGCCACAGCATTGCCACTGTTTTCTTGACCACAAGAAATTAAGCTTTAGCAGTCTGTGACGCTGAGGGTCCACATGCCCAGTGCCTACCGCCAAGCTCACACTGCACCTGACCCCAGTGCCTGTCTCTGTGGGTGGTGGGCCCACAGGGTGTCAAAAGGAACCAGTTGAGGTGGTTCTGGCATCTGGTTAGGATACCTCCTGGGTGTCTCCCTCTGGAGGTTTTTCAGGCATTCCCAACTGGGAGGAAACCCCGGGGTAGACCCAGACCTCGATGGACAGATTATAGATCTCGTCTGGCCTGGGTACACTCCAGGATTCCCCTAACTGGAAAGTGTGGAAAACCCTGCTTTGCCTGCTGCCACCATGATCCGACTTTAGATGAGCAGAACACAATGTATGGAACGCGTTTAGTGAAGGGGACCAAATTTAAAATTCACACATTCAAATTTTTAACATGCAAAAAGTCTCATAACTATAAATTGGAAAAAATAAGTGACTCATCAGACCATCTTGTGATAGAATCAACCTGGTGCAACACCTCTTCCTTCATTTTAATGCCCACTACACACTTATAATGTTTTGTACCACGTCAAAATATGGACACTGACCTTTGTGGTAATTCTTTCCATGATGACAGACTAAGATAAAAACAATAGTGGATACAATGGCTATCTTCTCTGTCAATGCAGATTCAAGAAAAAAAAACACTTTATATTGTTTTTTTCCCCCCTTAACAGACTCTTAAAATAAGGTGTTGGGCTACAATATGCCACCAGAACAGCTTCAATGGGCTTTGGTATTGATTCTACAAGCCTCACTACAACCGAAGGGAGGAACACCATTTCTCCCATATATATTCCTTTATTTTGTGTTTCAATTGATGTGGGTATGAGTGCTGTCAAACACAGTCCTAAATCTCCCACTGGAATTCTTGTGAAGGCCACCGATGATTCATACTCATCAAACCATTCGGTGACTTCTCATGCTCTGTAGATGAGGATGTTGTCGTCCTGGAAGAGATTACTCCCATCAGAATGTAAATCCATCCATCCATCCATTCTCTTCCGCTTATCCAATTCAGGGTCGCGGGGGGGCTGGAGCCTATCCCAGCTGCCACAGGGCGACAGGCAGGGTACACCCTGGACAGATCGCCAGTCTGTCGCAGGGCCAGAATGTAAATGATTATTCAAAACAACTTTGTATTGATTTGCAGTGGTCCTTTCCTCTAATGGGATAAATAGACCAAAACCATGCCAACAAAACCAAAAAAAAAAGTCCCAGACCAGTAAAGTGTGTGCCGCAGCCCCCTGTGAAGGTACTGCAGGTCGGTCAAAAGAAGACATTTATAATAAAAAATTATTTTTTTTTAATTCAGTTTATTTAAATTCTTAATTCTTATAGGATTTTAAAATTTTAAAATATACACTCACAGGCCACTTCATTAGGTACACCACTTCAACTGCTTGTTAACATAAATGTTATATGGCAGGAACTCGGTGCATTTAGGTATGTAAACCTGGTCAAGATGACCTGGTGAAGTTCAAACCAAACATCTGAATGGGGAAGAAAGGTGCTTTAAGTGACTGAACACGGCATAATTATTGATGCCAGCCAGGCTCACCTGAATATTTCAGAAACTGCTGATCTACTGATGATTTTCCCACACAACCATCTCTAGAAAAAGAGAAAATATTCAGTGAGCAGCAGTTCTCTGAGCAAAAATGCCAGCGGTAAGAGAAGAAAGGACACACTGCTTCAAGGTGATAGGAAGGCAGCAGTAACTCAATAGCCGCTCGTTACAACCAAGGTATGCAGCAGAGCATCTCTGAACACACGTGTCGAACCTTTAAGCAGATGGGCTTCAACAGCAGAAGACCACACCTGGTGCCACTCCTGTAAACTAAGAACAGGAAACTGAGGCAGTTCATGCAGGGTCACCAAAATTGGACAATAGAAGATTGGAAACCGCTGTCTGGTCTGATGAGTCTCAATTTTTCTGCTGTGACATTTGGATGGTGGGACCAGAATTTGGCATAAACAACATGAAAGCATGGGTCCATCCTGCTTTGTGTTAATGGTTCAGGCCGGTGGTGGTGGTGGTGGTGTAATGGGGGACATTTCATACCAATTGAGCATCATTTAAACATGACAGCCTACTCGAGTACTGTCCATGACCATGATATCCATTTCTTTGTGGCCACAGGGACGTGGTGGAACAGGAGATTGGCATTAAGGATGTGCTGCCAAGATAGCAGCAGCAACTGTATGATGCTATCATGTCAATATGGACCAAAATCTCTGAAGAATGTTTCCAGCACCTTCCTGAATCTGTGCTATGAAGAAGAGAGAAGAGAGTTCTGAAGGAAAAGGGGGGTCCAACCCAGTATTAGCAGGGTATATCTAATAAAGTGGCCTGTGAGTGTATCCCAGTTATGGGAAAAGGGTTAGTCATGGGACTGTTTTCACTCCAAGATCCTCCTGTAGTATTTTTCCTTACAGAAAAGGGTACAGCATAGGTGCAGAGGCAGATAGAAACAGAAATAGCAAAAGAACAGCCAGAGGGAGAAACAGGTAGAGAGAGTGTGCATGAGACAAAGTGAAAAAGAAAAGTGCAGCAAAGCGGAAGCAAAGAGCAGTTTAGAGGTGGGAGGAGAAAAACACATATGGAGACAGAAAGAGAATATGGAGGGAGAGAGTGACATGTGCATACAGGATGAGTCCGAGAGGCCCTCAGTTCCACTTGACTTAGTCATGGGAATGATTTGATTATCACCACATGAACAGCTGTCTTATGTAACACATACACAGACACACACACACACAAATACACTCACAAAGAAAACACAGAAATAATGAGGGATTTCTGTCCTGGCCAAAAACCTACACTGAGTAAAGGTGCCCTGAAGCAACAGAGAGACAAGAGAGTAAAAGAGAAAGTCCACAGAGTCATCCAGGTCTTTTCCTGGACATTACATTTTTTTTTTTTAAATTTCCAATCTTCACCAAAATGGGCAGAAATCATTTTCAGCTCATGCTTCACAACAGTTATCATGTTGATTTCAGATAATGTTCAACTGAACTGAACTGTTTATTCGATTAAATAAACATTTTTACATGTGTATGGTAATGAGCTGGGAGGTCCCAAGACTGAGACATCAACTTAAATTCACCACATTGAATTTATTAAAAGGTTGTAATAATTTTTGACAGGTCACAATTTGTTTTCCAATCATGACCAAAATTGGAGCAGACGGTATTCACAGCAAGCCTCACAACAAATGATAAGCAAACTTTAACACATGCAGTATTGCGTCTGTAGTGAGGGTGGAATAAGCTAAATATGATATGATAGGGGGCTGTAGACCTTCATTGTTGTCCAAAATTATTTTAAAGACGTCAGTGGAGCACTATGTGAGCATTTATTCCAATAAATACAGACACTGTTTATTTTTATACTGAGTTCCAGATGCAGCATGCTGTTGCTGTAAATGCTCTCAAATTGCTCAAATGTGTGTGTTAATGCACATCTGAAAAGGTTCCCACTAAATGCACCATTTACTGTTGCTTGAGAAATTGTTGCTAAAAGCCACAGTACCCAGCTGTTTTATGAAATTGTTTAGTCATTTGTGAAGTTGAAAGTACAGATTTGTGACCCATTTTGGGTTTAAGGTTAAGAGCCAAAGACCACTGAACATGTCCATGTTAACCAAAGCCAACACATTCAAATCTTGGAACAAATTTAGGTCGGTTGACTTGTGTTTATATTTATCAATAAATATTAATTACTTTCATCCACGATGAAGTTGATTCTGTTTTATTTTGCTGATGTGCTGAGATGAGATTGCCCACACTGACCTGAAAATTCACCCCTGAAGCTTCTTAAATAATGAAGTGAAATACCAGTGGAGCAAAAACTCTAGTGCGGTGCAGACCCAGCATTCCCCCTCAGCACCTGAAACTCACAACTCCCATCCCTCGCTGTTTCAGAGAGGACTGACAATAATTCCTCACAGAAAACAGTGTACGGGGTTAAGAGAGTTAATATTTCAACACCTTGAGCAGGAAGTGCAGAAACACATGCATTATAGATGGAAAGTGGTCTGTGTGTTGTGTATTCTGAAAAGAGAACAATGTTTAGACTTTATTTTATAATCGCAAACATCAGGGAGAAAGTTGACGTTATTAATATCTGCTGGGACTATGTCTTATTAATGCTGCCTTAATTCTGTTATATAAACTAAGCCCAAAAAGTAAGGAAATTTGTGTTTGGTCAATTATTTCTTTGTTCTAACAATCCTTCTTGTGTTTTCTTTGCGGTTAGTTGGTGTCTCTTCCAAACATGCCACATTTGACTGATCTGGATAGGGCCTGTGCCATGGGGAAACCTCAAGCTGGTGTTCCACAAAACCAGGTTGCAGCATTATTTGGAGTGAGCCCTCCAAATTGAAGGCCAAGTTCCATATAACAGGGAATGTCGGAGACAGGCCACGAACTGGGCGTCCCAAGAAGACGACACCACAAGAAGACCATGTCTTTACCCTGTCAGCATGTAGGAACTGTAGGCAGTCTTCTACAGATATGCAGTCAAGGTTTTCAGGACGATATGGCTGATGGCTCTCTACCCAGACAATCCAGAACAGACTGTACACAGCCAATCCCTGGTCTCATAGGGCTGCCAGGAGGCCTGCCATGTATGAGACTTTCCAACTGTATAAGACTTATTGCCAAGAAGGATTGTTACAACAAAGAAATAATCAACCAAACACAAATTTACTTACTTTTTGTGCTAAGTTTAGTAACCTTCACACAGTGCAAGGGCTTGGACAGAAGGATGTGTGGGTTCACCTAATTTCTCTCCAGTAATTGTGCAAGAGAGGGGGGTTTAAATGTGCTGAGAGTTCAGATTGTACAGACCTAAACACATCCAGTATCACAATGCTTTTGGGTAATATTAAGTGTTGTATGAACTGGTCATTAAAGAATTACAGAAATGTGAAGATTTAATGACTTGTGAAAGTGTGGCTGTAGAAAGGAAAAGGAGACCACAGTTTCACCAAGAGCAATCGATCCAGCGAATCTTCTGGTCAACAACGACCTTTTCCTTCAGTGTAACATGGACAACATGGAGACTATCACCAAGAGGAGATGGAGATGGATTGACCACATCCTCAGAATGATGCTATTAAGAAGGACGGCACTTTGAAGGACCCCTGAGGGCAAACAAAGAAGAGGAAGACCAAAGCAGACATGGAGAAGGACAGCTGAGGAGGAGATAAAGCAGCTGGGTCATACGTGGACATCGACTGAGAAGCTGGCTAAGGAAAGACAAAAAATAGAGATGCTTCATTGCTCCCCTAAGTGCCAACAGGCGTAATACCTAACCTGAGCAACTAGGGTCATGTGATGTATTTCATTTCAGATCTGAATCACAAATAGAACAACAGTATCAGAGCCTATCACCTCTGTAAGTGCAGAGGTGAGGCCTCTAACAGCGTCAGTGGTTGAACTAAAAGGGAAGAAAAGCATCATCCACTGTAACATCTGTTTATAGGACTGAAAAATAAGATTGTAAGCAGTTATTATATATTATTATTGTAAGGTCTTTACGTTACAATATAAAAGCGCCTTGAATTGAATTGAAATACAGGTATTAATACAGGTATTAATACAGGTGTATGTGAGTGCATGGGTGCAAAAACAAACTTATAGTAGGCTAAAAAGATAAGCAGGACAAGCTCTATGAAACTGGATGCTGTGTTTTATCTAAAAAAAAAAGTTTATGCATAGTCAGTAGTATGCCTGAGTTACGCACACTCCTTGCACACTCTTTATGAATACCAGCTTATGTGTGGAAAAAAGCTGTAGGCATGTATTTTTGTGCATACACATCATTTATTCATGCAGTCCCTGATGATGTAAAACAAACATGAAGAGACAAACAGACCAAATAAAGCAAATTTTCGTTGTTGATTGTTTGTAGCCATGTAAGCACAGGTGCTGTCACTTGTTTCATATCTTCCATGGTGATCCCCTGACATTTTGGATTTTTGGAGTGCATATTGGTGGACTGGAGTGATTTTCACACTTGGAACGAGTTTTCATGCCCTCACCTGCCCCCATTTACTGATCCCTGTTAACCTTTCTTCATCAGTTTTTATTTTAATTTGGCCAATATTCAGGCTCAGGGCTCAAAATAAAATAAAAATTCTGATATTCCCACCATCTGAGCTTGTATTTATTACTTTTAAGCAAATATTACCATGCTAACAGCATCATAGACTGTATATAAAAGATGGATGTACCCACTCTGATATTGCCCAAAGTCCTGTTTGTGAAGCCTTGAGCATTTTTGCTGTATCCATCACAGTTTTATGAAATGATACATCACAATGGTGTCGCTCACCTGATGAAAACCGAGTTACACTGCACGCCTGTATATGTCATGGGATGGAGCACCCAAAGAGAGGACACAAAGACTATTTGAATGAAAAGTGAACTGTTTATTGGCTGTTAGCAATGTCCCAAAAACTAAACTAAACATGTATTCAGCAGTGCATGGGGATAACAGAAACACTGGGGAGGCTACTTCTACTAAATAGTATTAAAAAAGAACAGAAAACAAGGATTCAAACCAGAACATGACAGTACGGTATGACTAATAAATCACAATAGGCCTGCCCTAAAGCATATTCATCTTTATCCTCCTTTTGGAGTCCAGTTGGGACCATAATTTACAAAATAAACATCACATTGCATTCCATAAGACTTGAAACTAGTGACTGAGACCATAAATTCATCAGGAAAGTGTTTACTGAGGTCATGGATCAACAGAGTGGACTTCTTTTTGCAACTTCTGGAGTTGTCCCCTGCTGGTCTTTAAAAAGTACGCAAGTTTAAGGCGCAGTTGAACTAGTCCATCTTTTATATACAGTCTATGGTCCGCATTAGGTGGGGGCTTAGATGAACACTAGCATGGCTTTAACTTTTAGTGATGACTTCCTTTTTGGTGCAAGGAGAACAACCGTAAGCATAAACTGTTATTTATCAAAGATAGATAAGGACATGATCTTCTGACCTTTCTCAGGCAGTAGTAGAAGTTTGGCTTCTGGGCCTTTTCTTTCATAATTATTCTTCAGTTTTTCTCTGGTTAGGCAATAAAACTACTTGGTTAGGTTTAGGACGAGGTCATGGTCTGGGTTAAAGTAGATCTTTTCAGCAATGTTAACCACGTCTTGGAGAAGCTGGGTGAAAGCCTTGAAGCCATGTGTGCACAGACATGCAGCAAAGAATGAGCAAAGTACTGACAGCTTAAATACACCTCAGTGATTTAAAAGGTGTGTAAGACAAGTGTTGCAGTGAGATGAGTGTCTTATGAAAGTATAGCACCGTACTACAGTTGGCTGCCTGAACAAGTTTGCAGCCTTTGACTCTTATTTGAGTTTTATTGTCTAGACTCAGAACTGTTTTGCTGCTAGTTAAGAAGTCTTAAAAAGTGAAAACTCAGCATGTTCAGAATGTTTTTTTCTTTTTTTTCCAGAGCTAACAGGACTAATAGCGGTAATGCATACTCTAACTAAGTTTCACCAAGGACACCATTGCATGTTTTGTTTTGTTATTATCCACATACCTGTTAAGTCCTATTACCTTATTTAACTCTGTCACTTGCCCAACCACAGACATCAAGGTTTTTTCAGGCTTTTCCTGTTGCATAACATCAGCACAAAAATAACCCGCCAAGCTGACAGGGTAGCTAATGAAATTTTCATAAATGTTAATCTGATATAAAGTTGTTGTTTTCTTTTCTTTTAGAAAAGTGTTGATTTGGTGCCAAAATATCGGTCATAAGTATTACCATAAGATTCAGTCAGGCACATGATCCAAGCACAAACAGCAACCTCAGTATAAACAATAATAATATCCAAAGTGCGGCCATGCAGTGAGAAGGTGAATTTACAGGTGACTGAAATCCCCATTCCCATCACAACACTATCTGTCACTGCCACTCACTGTCATCTCTGCCCATGTGAAAACCTGCACTGCACAGTTTTGCATTTTTATCTCATGCCTGTTTCATTGATTTGTGAATGTGTGTGTGTGTGTGTGTGTGTGTGTGTATATATATATATATATATATGTATATATATATATATATATATATATGACAGCACAGGAACAAGCTCTAAGCACAAGATCGATAGAGGCTGGAGTCTACCACACCAGGCCAGACCCCAGGTGCAGGCTGTGCAAAGATGCCCCTGAGATAATCCAGGACATAACAGCAGGGTGCAAGATGCTAGCAGGCAGGGCATACATGGAACTCCATAACCAAGTGGCTGGCATAGTATACAGGAACATCTGTGCCAAGTATGGCCTGGAAGTCCCAAGGTCAAAATGGAATACACCTCTTAGGGTAGTCGAGAATGACCAAGCTAAGATCCTGTGGGATACAGACAGACAAAATGGTGATGGCTAACCAACCGGACATAGTAGTGGTGGACAAGCAGAGGAAGAAGGCTGTAGTGATAGATGTAGCTATACCAAGTGATAGCAACATCA
>VUQS01020212.1:2233-12442 GCA_015108495.1 Heterochromis multidens
CGTGCCCCCCCCCCCCCCTGTTTTTTTTTTTTTTTTTTTTTAATATTTTTGTTCTATAACGCAAGAGAGCTTCAGCTCAATGAGGACACAGCGATAAGCCGAGCAGGTCGCACCGGAGTGCAGTCTGACCACACACACACGAACACTGCGTACCGTAATCCTTGTAGTGCTAAAGATAGCGGAGCTTCAGGCAGGGGAGGGTATATGTTTGACGTGCTGCCTTTAGGGCCTCCTCGGAAACTTAAAAATAAATGCAGACTCCTCTTGGCACACTTGCAATTTGTGCATAATGTTTTTTCATCACAGCTATAATTATGCTGACAGTGAGAGTCTGCTAATTCCCTCCAAAACATATTCAAAGTCACAATTTTGATTCACTGTCACTGAAATTGGTTTATTCCTTAAATTAAGCATAGAGTCTGCACAAGGCAGTAAAACTCTGGGTGTACCTTCCTGTTGCCTGTATTTGGACAGTGACATTTTTTCTTATTTTAGCTGTTTGCCAGAATGAATGTGGACTGCAGACCTGCCAGCTTTAAAACAACAGTATCTGCATCTAAATTGTAGAAAGGATTTACAGCTTCCAGACATATAACCCACTTTACCAAAGGTAAATGGACATTTAGCTTAAAAGTTTTTAATGGACAAGTGTCGGCTGTTCCTTCATTATTTAGTCACCTCAAATCACTTCCCATAGTAAGCTGAAGACCTTGCAAAATTTTCATTAATTAAGAAACTAGGAGGTGTGGAGTATGATATTTCTGGCAATATTTCTCCTTATGTATTGTGATAAGGAGGAAAAAATATGAAATTTTTATGATTTTACAAAGATTTTGGGACCTAACTGTAGCCTCTTTCACAAATCTATTAAAAAGGAAGAGCTACCTCCACTGGTGCTCAAATTTTCTAGTTTCAAACACTCCAATCAAACAGGAGAAATGATAATATCATGTCAGGATATCACATTGACTGTAATCGGTAAATATGTGTGACAGCTAAAGACAAAAGAAATATAAATGTCAGCAAAAAGTGCAATTACTAAAATTCTGATATCATATAATAACTAGGAATAAAACATCACTGGTATTTCCCACCCTTTGTAAAATGTGGAAAACACCTAACCCTAACCTTACCATTACAATGTCTTAAATCTTTAGTTTCCCACATGCTTCTGTGATTAATGTGATTTATTATCTAAACTAACTTTATTTCAGTGATAACCAGGACATTAAAAATATACGTGTATTGAATCACCAGGCAAGTTGTATCATCAGAAGCTGTATTTCTACCAACCATCTTTGCTGCTGGGGAAATAGATCCAGTATTTCTCTTATAATGTGTCTGATCAGGTTCCCACTTGCACTTGAATGCAACAGTTTACTAAGCGATTATAATCAGTATACCACGTAAACACATACGTGAGACGTGGTGTCGTGGAGGAACCGGTTTAATAATGTGATGCGCTTGGTTTGATGGTTTTCATACGGTTAGATAGAGCAGCGTGTTCATGCAAAATTTCTAATCTTGTTTTAATGCTGATAACTCTACACTGTCATAGCCTACGCATAGCTATTCTTTTTTTTTTTTTTTTTTTTTTTTTTCATTTTTTTTTTTTTTTTTTTTTTTTTTTTTTTTTTTTTTTTCCCCATTGTTGTCCTTCTTGTCTGCCAAAGCCATTATTGTTATTTCCCAAACACAGACCAAACGGCGAATAGCAGCTGGAGCCTGTTTGCTTGCTTAGAGCTGAAAGACCATTGCTAAACAAAGAGCGGAATTTGGGTCAACAAAGATCCAGTTAAAAGTAGGTATTTCTATCAGTCTTCCAGCTGGACTATTAGTAGCCCAACGTCATCATAAAAAGAAAGTAGCCTACACCGTCTGTCAGGTCTAATGTTTTACATATCAGAACATAATAAAATTTATCTGGTCTTTAGCAGGTCTTAAAATTAGGGAAATACAACCTGAGGTGAACAGCAGCACATGACATTACAGACATATTACACATGACACATTGTAGATTTGCTGCTGTGCTTGAGATCATTGTCCTGCTGCATGATCAGTTTTGGTCAAGCTTTAGCTGTTGGACAGAAGGCCTCACATTTGACTCTAGAATGCTTTGGTGTACAGAGGGAGGTCATGATGGAGTCAGTGACTGCAAGGTGCCCAGGTCATATGGCTGCTAAACAAGCCCAAATCATCACCCCTCCAGTTGGTGTGAGGTGTTTGTGCTGATATGCTGTGCTTGGTTTTTGTATGGCATTGTTCATTACGGCCAGACATCTCCACTTTGGTCTCATCTGTCCAAAAGACATTGCTCCAGAAGTCTTGTGGTTTGTTCAGGTGCATCTTTACAAACTTAAGGCATGCTGCTATGTTCTTTTTTAGAAAGAAGAGACTTTCTCCTGGTCACCCTTCCAAACAAGCCATATTTGTTCAGTCCTTTTCTAATTGGACTGTCTTGAACTTTAACATTTAACATGCTACATGAGGCCTGTAGAGTCAGAGATGTAGCTCTTGGGTGTTTTACAGTTTCTCTGAGCATTGCATGGTCTGACCTTGGGGTGAATTTGCTGGAACGGGAACTCCTGGGAATATTGGCAGGTGTCTTGAATGTTTTCCAGTTGTGAATAATCCTTCTCACTGTAGAACAATGGGGTTCAAATTGTTCGGAAATAACCTCATAACCCTTCCCAGATTGATGGGCACCTCCTATAAAAGCAGTAAAGGTGTACTTCGTTTTTCACACTGCTTCTGCATTATGGCTTAATTGTTGTTAAATAAATAATGACAGTGTAATATGTCATGTTTTTTAGTTCATCTGAGGTTGTATTTACTTAATTTTAAGACCTGATAAAAACCAGATTATTTTTTAAATCCTGATATGTAAAACCCTTGTACTTTCTGTTTACCATGACCCTACATGCACTCAAAATGAAGCTGCTTAATCAAATGGATTAGTGGTATACTCATTTATCTTATGTTTTTCTTGATGACTACCACTCAACAATTAGGAACCTATTACTTTAAAAACTGTCTAAAGTCTTTTCATGGTGGGGCTTTTTGTGGTTGAAACAGTGTCAGCAACTCTATTATAATTGATGATGTCATCATAGACATAATCATTCTTGCCACGTACTCATCTGGCACAAAAATATGTCAAGGTCTGTCTCATTTTTTCCAGGCAAAGATAGTCATACAACATTTATTTCTTTTAACTCACAACTCCCTGTAGTGCTGTGACATGGATGTTATGTATTTGCTTTTTAGAGGCAACTGACATTTACGTGTCTTTTGTATTGAGATCATCAAGAACTGTATATAAAATAAATATATAATAAAATTATTTTTCCTCTTATCTGTTATAATGAAAAAAATATCAAATCACAAAGATGTGTGTCTTTAATAAAAAAAAATGTGTTACAACCAAATTGTATTTACGCCCTGGGTGCACAGTTGCACACATTTTATTGCTTTAAACTACTTTAAAGAGAAAACTATTTCACACGGCCTTTAACCAGATAAATACGTCATTATGAAGTAAGATATAAAGTAATCGTGAAGATTACCCGGGATGATTAATCACAAGAACCAACTACTGGCAAACAGCAACCACATCCTTTAAACTATGCCCTCGCAGATAGGAGTTCTAACCATAGCTGCCACTGATGATAAAAAAAAAATATAGAATGATGGGAAAAAAAAAATCAGGTGGGAATAATAATTTTCAATTTATTGACAAATGTATCTCAGTTCATGCCTCAGAAAGTGAATCCAGAGAATATCTCTTTTGGCACTTCATGAGCTTCAACCACAGACCAGCAAAAACCTCAAAGAAGAGCAGAAGAAGTGATTAAAAAGCATGAAAATCAGTTAAAAGAATACTGATCCATTTTTTGTGCATGGTCCTTTTATCTGTGTGAACATTTAGAGACACGATCCTGAGGTAAACAGGTTGGCACAGCCCTATACAAAGACCAAAAATCAGATTAAGACTTTAAATTAGCTCAGCAGCATCAGGAAAGGGTCCACTGTACAGTCAGGTAAAGAACAAACAGCTCACATTTCCATGTTACACAAAAGTTACAAATCAAGCAAACTAATGAACTACTATTAGTGAGGATGAAAGAGTTATGCAGTGTTGTGAATTCCTGTGCCAAGTTATTACACATAAAACTAATGACTGTAAAATAGTTGGATCTGTGAGGAGTGTGTGAGAGTCAACACAACAGCTGGTAAATTTAAATAATGACAAAGAAGACAACAAATCTTTATGCAAAATGCATCCAGTAAAGAGTTCAGTCATACGCTGGGATAAATGTACAGGATTCGGCTGGCCTTTCCACTCAGATAAAATTTAAATGACGCAAAAACTTTGCTGTAATTCAGCAAATCTACTTGACACTAAATATGACAATGTGCAGTGTTTCGAAAGTAGCCATGCAGAAATTTGGCATTTAAAGGAAGATACGAAGAATTAATCATTACACAATGTAATGAAAACTAGCCAAATGAGTTACTGCATTAGTCATAAACAAATGTAACAATAGGATGACACCCCCCCCCCACCCCCACCCAGTCATTTGCACAATGACTTTGCAAAAACAGGAGGGTTTTGTCTTGTGATGTTTTAAATGAGATGCCTTCAAGGGTTTTATAGTCGTCACAGACACACACAGACACCTGCTCACATAATAGCAAAAAGCAGCACGCACACATTTCTTCAATGCAAACTGCATTCACTCTTAAAATTCCCTGAAGTCAATTCCCAGTAAGAAAGAAAATAAAGTTTTTAAATTTGCCCAACTTCCTCTTCATCAACCACTAACATTATATTACTGAGAAGTTCTGGTAGCTAACACCACCTACTGGCCATGTAATGTTGTACTCTCTATTACTGAATGTTTAAACAGTACTTGTTAGTGAAAAGGTGCAATCTACATTAAAAACACACTGTATTGCATAACAACCATAGCTGAGGACATTTTTAGTCCCTTATCTGTTTTCTCAGGATGTACTTTAATATGGGCCCATAGGAGCAAAACCTAAAGGCTATGTTTAAGTTTAGGCAGCAACAGCCTATCCTTTTTTGGCCTTGTATTACTAAGTATAGTCTCATGCGATCATAAGCCACCCCCCAGCCACCATTTCCTGTACCAATCTACGAATCTTTGACTGACTAGTAAATATAGACCCATGAAGACAGGATGGAAGAGGTGTTGTCAGCCTGCTTGAACCTCTATCAGGTGTAAACATGCCAGCTGTGTCAGTGAGGGCTCCCTGTGCTGTAGGGCAGTGAGAAAGAGGCCAGTGGTAGCAAAGTTTGGGATCAGCACAGCTCATGGATTTGTGTTTGGTCCAATGTTAAGAGTCTGGGATTTGAGATGAATCTGTCATAGAGGGTTCAGTCCTGTCACTCTCCTTTCTGCATGACTGCTGCTGTTCTCCCTCTTCCTTAAGAAGCACCTCGTCGTTCTCCAAGACAAACTCCAGGGTGGGCCCGTTAGCTGCTCCTCCCTCCATCTCCCCCTCCTCTGCCAGGCGGAGTTTTATGTTCACGCTGACGGGTTTGTCCATTTTATCTGTAGTATGAGGATAGACGATGACACACACATAAAGAGGAGAAGAACTCACATCTGAAGACCAAACTAAGATTTTCCATATGATTTCATTTTGTCCTTAGCTGCAACTCCTGTTCACTTTTCCCCAAATAAACACAACTGAATTAGTGAATCTGCATTTTGTATTCAAGTAAATCAGTAATACAATTTGGGATCAACAGCTATGCCAAATTCAAAAGGGACATTTACTGTTGCATGCTACATAAAGTTTGATTTCTGCAAGTTAATAAATTCAGAACAGAATTTTATGTATCATGTCAAAGGAACCATGACACACAACATATCCTATGTAGTTAAAACATCTAGGACACAGCGTATGAAAACAGGACAGAAGCACAAAGGCCTGAAAACATAGCGATCTATTTTTCTTTCTAACTTTTAGATAACGTGATTAGTTTAAAAGTATAAATCTGTTGACATTCTATATTTTTCATGTTTTCAACAAACGTTAAACATGTGCAGCAGCCAGTTTTTCTACAAATGTCATACACGTCTACTTTTGTACACATCAGTGAGTCACATCCAACACATGAGGTCACACATAAGTTCATACACCACCACATTGTCTTTAATACTCTTTACTGCATGAATTCTGAAAGTGTGGTTAACACATTTGCCTTACATGCAAAACACTCCTAATTTGAGACCGGGAGGAACCCCTCAAGGGTTCACAAGCTAGTGTACACCTGGTGTCAGATAAATGGGAGGGCAGCTGATGTAAAATCTGTGCCAAATCAAGCATGCAGATGCATCCGCTGTGGCAATCCCTTGGGAAAAAAGGGAGCAGTTACAAGTACTGTATGAAATCTGAAAGTAGTCACTGATTCCTGGCCAGCTTTAAATAGGCTTAGTGCTGAATTATCAAAGAGAATCCCCTGACAAGTTGGACAGTATTGAATGGGGGTAAAAATAAATAAATAAATAAATAAATAAATAAACCTATATTGTCAGTTTTTAACTCCTCATGGGATTTGTTAACAATACCATAAATATAGTATATAAGCATCTTTATCTTCTCATCTAATCTTCCTCCTGATGCTCACCATGTCCGAGCTGCCTCTCTTTGGGCAGCAGCAGCACATCCACATTGTGATGTTTCTCCAGGGCAGCTGTGAGCACAGCACCCTCATGGCTGAACAGGAAGACTAAAGGCAAGGTGATGTCTTCAGTGGAGTCGCCATCTCCAACCATCTGGAAGAGGGGAGTTTCTTCGCTGTTGCTTCCTTCACGGTGGTCTGAGGATCAAAGGGGTACGCTGAGCTAATGAACATCTCTGAAGTCCAGTGCTTAGCAGTTATTCTAAACTTTAAGTACTATAAGGAAAAGCTATTTCAGCTCAAATGGTAATGACTCACCTATAAAAATGACTCCTATGGCTCCTGCCTTCTGTAGCCAACGAGCCTTTGCAGCAAACATGCAGTCACCTCTCAGTGCCAGAGCAATATGGCCTTTTAGGTCCACTGCATTATCTATTGGTCCACATGCAGTATAGGGGGAAGCTTTCACAATGCTGCCCTTCACCTGTGGCACAACAGTTTGTTTTAATGTGATTTTGTGTTTGCATGTGAGAGGAATGAAGTAAACAAGACAAACAGAAGAAAAGTCTGTACATAAAATAATAATTTTATTTAGCAGTTCATGTCAATCAGTTATATGTCAGACTGTAATCTATTCTAAGTGTTGCTTACACTGTTATTATAAAACATCTGTTTCCGTTTTTGTTCTTGTTTTACATTAGCTTTGATACTGACACCATGTGGTGTATTATCTTACCCCATGCTCCTGCTTGGTGAGGTCCATTCCAAATTTGGCAGGTCCTGCAGTGAGGACTGTCCTTCCCAGAAATGGGGGAGATATGAGCTGAACGACATGAGGCACCACCACCTCCTCCTCTGGTGCCTGGCTCACTTCTGCTACAAGTTTTACTCTGTAAACTCCTTTATGTTCCTACAGACATCAATATTTAGAAACACAATTGGAAACTATAACTGGTTGGGTCAATAAAATATATTATTTTCTCATAATGTGAAATGTCACATTTAAACTACATTTCAGGCACTTTTTGCATTTAAAGGAGTGGACTGTTATAAAACAAGCATAACAAACTAGATAACTATTATGCAGGACAATGATTATGCAAGAAAATATACATTGATTCACAAAGTGTGGGGAGTGCCTCCTGGTGGACCACGAAGATACTGCAGGTGAGCCACAGTATGTTATTTACAATAAAAAATGTAATTAACTCCCCCCTCCCAATTTTAAATGTTGTAATTTAGTTTAACAATGGAATTAAATATTTAAATTTAAAAAGGAAAGAGAAGTAATGTAAAAAAAGGCTGTGGAATTTAAGAATTACACGTTATTCTATATTTTCTGACCTATTTTTGATCCTGAACTCACCATTTCTGTTCATATTTGGAGTGCAAAGTAACCAGTTTACCTTGTGCCTTCCAGTGTCTCCCATATTGGCTTCATTCAGTGGAGTGAGAGAAATGCCCATGCTTTTTAAGAACTCCACTGGCTCCATGCCATTATCATGGAGTGGTAGTTCAATTTCCCTGTAGGCAGTCAAGGGCAGTCAAGTTAAAATTTCAACTACAACTACACCAGAGAATTTAATCTGGAATCAAAAGTCTTTTGCAACTGGACACACCTGATGGGTAAAGGGTGGAAGGCTCGTCCCACCCCAGTGAGGTACTTGTAGCTGTCCCTGATGGTTTTGGCAAATGACGGGTTGTTTGGGAATAACGTCTCAGTGCTGGGACAGAAGTGTGTAAACAGATCTTCTTCTTGAGAAATACGAAGAGTCTCCTGGAGAACAGCACACCTTTAAATAACTATGCACCTACTGTACTACTGCCAGTTAGCCTGAACCATGTACAAGGTAGGATGGATCCATGTTTTCATGTTGTTTATGTCAACGTCTGACACTACCATCTGAGTTTTGCAGTAGAAATTGAGACAGGAGTGGTACTGGGGCGGCTTTGGCTCAGGAGAGCAGTTCATCTACTAATCGAAAGGTTAGTGGTTCGATCCCTGGCTGTGCCAGTCTGCATGCCAAAGTATCCTTGGGCAAGATACTGAACCCAGAATTGCTTTTGTGTGAATGTGTGAGTGTTAGATAGAAAGCACTTAGACATAGAAAAAAAGTGCTTGTGTGAATGGGTGAATGAGACTCGCTGTATAAAGCGCTTTGAGTGCTTGAGCAGAAAAGTGCTATGTAAGAACCAGTCCATTTAGCATTTACCACTCAGTGTGGTTTTCTGCTACTGTGCCCCAGTTGCTTCAAGGTGTTGCACATCCAGAGATACTCCTCTGCATGGCTTGGTTGGAACAAGTGATTATTTGAGATACCTTTGCTTTCCTATCAGCTCGAAGCAGTCTGGCCATTCTCCTCTGACATCAACAAGGCATTTTCACCCAGAGAACTGCTGCTCACTGGATATTTTCTCTTATTCGGATCATTCTCTGGAAACCCTAGAGATGGTTGTGTGTGAAAATCCCAGTAGATCAGCCCTTCTGGTACCAACAACCATGTCACATTTAAAGTCACTTAAATCACCTTTGAACTTCAGCAGAGCGTCTAGAACATGTCTACATGCCGATAGCCAAGTACACACTGGAAGTGATTTGCAGCAACGTGGCGACTATAGACCACAGAAAGTGAATAATATTTGGCAACGTCAAGCGAATACAGGCAACATAACCGCTGGCAAAGTGAAGTGGGCGGGACCCAAGATAAACTTTTCTCAACTTCCAGGCAAGCGACTGAAGCAACTACCAATGAGAGTGAAGAATACCACTGATTGACATATTACCTGGTAGGGAATATGTTAGAGGGTCACATAGGCATACGGAGCCTGGAACATCTGCAAGCGACCAGCCGTCAGCTTCAAACTCATGTGCTATGAGTGCTTCCGGTGTGGATGCAGCTTTAATGAGCTGAGTTGCTGCCATGTGATTGCCTGATTACATATCTGTGTTAATGAGGAATTCAACAGGTGTACCTAACAAAGTGGTCGGTGAGTGTAAATGAGCTTGTACAGAAAAGATAAAGTAATGTTTGCACTTGTGTTTGTGACAAAGTGAGCGCTCTCACCGTATCGTTGCCTTGACAAGGTGGCTGACTGGTGGAGAGAGATATAGGCAGGAGGTGAGCCTCTGTAGTGAAAATGTAGTTGTCGATATCAATTGGCAGCTGGCTCTTCTCAGAAAACATTAGGTACAGGTATTTAAACATCTCAGCCAGAAAGAACGAGTCCATCCTAAACACAGAAAGAAATCGTCACACATCCATTTCTGATGCTTAAGGTTATTTTAAACAAACTCCACTAATACAGTCCCAAAAAGTTGAATCTGTTCATCTGGACGTGGCGTTTTTTAGTGGGAGAAACGTTTCGTTTACCAACTGGTAACTTCTTCAGTCTCAGCTGACTGCAGAATTCCCCAGCCTTATAAACAGTACATTTGCATAATGACAGAAACCAGCACCACTGACTAACAATGGGCCATTTGGTCAGTTTCATGATCAATGGTATGCAAATTGTCATGACCATTGATCAATGGCCATGAGTACCATTCACAGAGA
>VUQS01020218.1:1722-12612 GCA_015108495.1 Heterochromis multidens
AAATTTTTTTTTTTGGTTTCTTTTTTTTTTTTTTTTTTGCTTTTCCCTTTTTTTTTTTTTTTTTTTTTTTAGCAATGAGTACTTTTTAAGAGACCAACATTTCAATTCTGAAGTATCCCAACACCTCTTGGTTGGATTATAATGAAATCTGTCAAGACAGTCATACTATTGACATTGATTAATATTCAGGCAATTTTAATATCTCCACTGTATTGAGTTCTAATTGGCAAATGTTAAAATAAGATGTTAACCATTTCAGCTTACATGATCATGTGACCTCTTGTGTTTCTTGCTTGTTGAATTTATCATTTCGCTCCGTTGCAAGATCACAACAATTATTTTAGTGCTGACAGTGTTTTTGTAACTAACAGGATGTAATGTGTTGTAATAAAATGAAATCCTTAGTGGGGGGGAGGTGAGAAACACAATGTCAAATTCCCCAAGCAGTAACTGAAGCACATCTTCCTTGAATTCCCTTATGCAGCTGATGTAGTTCCAGTCAACCATGTGTCATATCAGGGTCTGTGTGAGGAAGCCAAGGTACTTGTCCCATTAATGAGGCTTTTAAGACATATGGCTTGAACATCCTCTGTATTCCGACATTCAGCAGAAGACTGAGTAAAAAGGGTCAACAACTTCACTGTGACAAAGGAAATCCCTCCTCTTTAGTGGATTTAACAGAAAGCTGTTAAAGTGCCTAATTCCTGTACTTTATCAGTGGATGTACATTTAGACAGGAAATGCAGTCAAAGTGAAGACGGTCTTAAGATAGTCTTAAACACAGACGGAAACAAGACAATAAGCTTCATGGTAACAGCCTGTTTAATGGGGCTTGGTGTTGGTTTTCCTCTCTTTTTACAGCCTTACTTTTCCTGCTTTTCCTTAATGAATTCTGTCTCCCTCACTGTTTTCATATTTCCCTGAATTCCTCCAACCTCTCTCTTACTCTGTCTGGGATTGTGGATGGTTGAGGGAGTCATTTCCAACCTCTTCTTTCCTTTTCTAAAGTCTCATTTTTCAACCCAGATGCACAACGCATCGAGAAATACTGGAGATGCGTTTCCATCTGCCACATGGGATGTTCACAGTCCAATTTTCATCAAACAGATGTCATATATCAACCTCTCTCTGAGGACACCACACTAAAACAGCAAGCAAGGGAGGGACTGAGGGGGGGGGACACGAGGAACAAAGGAATGATCAGGAAAGCCTTTTAAAAGCAGCAGGCAGCATAATGTCAGACCCCACATGCTACAATGTACGCACACAGACAATCGAACTGAACAATGGTGAGGATGTGGTTACCACAGCATTATGCATTAAACATTCACAAGATGCTTGCCTCTACCTTTCCTCTCATTCATTCCTTCCACCATCTCCAGATTTTCTCTGGTAAACAATAAAGGAAGTAATTGGTGGTGAACTCACTTTTCCATTGAGACTTCCCATTGTGCCGTTGCTTTCAGGCTAAAATGTACCACAAAGGTTGTCAGATGGGCTCATTATGATTTGTTGGTGCTGAGCAGAAGTCATCAGTCATAAAGAAAAAGGGGGGAGGGGGGTGGCTGGCAGTATGGCTAGATGTTGATTAGATAAATTGCTAGATTAATGGGCAGATAAATGACCCTGATACATCTGTTGTTAACATGCACTATGGCTAATTAGAGTAACTCACAAAGCAGACAAAATGCATGAAATCAAGTTGTAAATTCGTTCTAAAAACGCTGATGATCACATTATCAAAACACGATTAATGTGAAGTTTGAGATATATATCTGAGATAATATAGTATATTTAAAGTCTTTATGTAACGTAGCCTGCTAAGCATATGTGGAGCTACAAACAAAGAACAAAATAAAACAGTCTACCACAGTGCTTTGAGACAGGTCCTGATTTGCTAACATTATACTCACATAAAAACAATGTTTAGCAGGTATGCTGTTTAGCATAATCACTATATTACGGCTCAATTATACTTTCCGTGTCCGCAAGTCTGCTACAGTTCGAGTGATGTAAATTTCATCATCAGACAGTGAGCATGGACATCCTTGTGCCTGCCTGTTTTATGTGACCGTGCAGACTGTCTGTGGATAATTTACATCACAATACACCAGCTATGCATGCGCCTCAGGTGCCGGACATCAACCAGACTTCAAAGAAGTATAACAAGAATGACTACTTGGCTGATGGGTCTCCAGCTGTCCATGTCCGCAACAGCGTATAATCAAGGCTTTAATTATTACCATTATATTATAAATATTAGCATGCTATGCTAACATTTGATAATTAACACTACTAAAGTACCACTGAGTCATAAAACAGGGTTTTCAAAAAAAACCCAAACTGTTCAGCTAATGAGTCTTTAAGCTACATTGGCTGGGGACCACAGGTATGTCTTTACAGTTTTGTGGCAATTCATTCAAGAGTTTTAAAAATATTTCAGGCTAAACCAAACTAGTGGACAAGACTAATAAACAGATCAAACAACACTCCCTATGCTTAGAGCCATTCCACTTAGATTACTTAAAAAAAAAAAAAAAAAGTCTTCCCCATCACCCAAAAATAATATAACTACAGTAGCATGAAATAAATAACTCAATTTCCTCCCTGAATTAGGTGGAGAGTAAAATCTAACCTAATGTACTAGAGTAGACTGTGCTCTGGTCTTCCACTAAACTTAATATAATGAATGCATGCAAATATAGTCCAGACACATTAGCTCTGAACTGATTCTGGATACAACAGATGAATAATGGATGGCTGGATGGATCTTATGGTTTACAGCACTCACGTGCCCAATCTTCCTCTGGCCACTCCCTCAGGTGACCAGTCCAGCAGCATCTGATGTCCTCCGGGTCTGACCATTCTCAAGTTTGGTCCCCTAGTCTCATTACTGCTTATAATAGGCATGGACCCACAAATTCAGCAACTCATTTTAATAGAGACTTTGATTATTTCCCCAGAATTACTGCCATAACCCCCAAAACCCTAACCCTCTAGAGACTGTGTCTACTTCCAGGCCACCTATTACACATTCCAAGTCCCTATTAGTGTATAATTTAATAACTAATCAAAATAATGACTTATTTTTCCTTACAAAAACCTGGTTGCAGCAGGGTGAATATGTTAGCATAACTCGGGTGTTGATTCATTTAAACTAAGTGTCAGAATCCTCAAAGCACAGGTCAACGAGGAGTGGCAACAATCTTTCACTCTAACCAAGTACTAAAAGTACTAACTCTTAGCAACAAATAAAAGTTTTTTTGTGTTTTCCAGTTAGTGTGCACAAGGCTATCTATTGCCCACCTGCCCCTTGTTCAGAGTTTCTATCAGAGTTCTCAGACTTTTTAAATCTGATTTAGTGCTCAGTTCAGATAAAAAAAAAATTAAAGTGGGTGATTTTTACATTATCAGTATCTACAGCATGTAGATACTGAAAATAACAGCTTTAAAACTGCATATAATTTATTATTAGACCCAACTGGATTTTCTCAAAATGTAAATAAGCATACTCACTGTTTTAATCACACTCGTGTCCTGACACGTGACATAGAAAGCTTTTCATAGCATTTCCTGAAAACACTCCTTTGTCTGACCATTTCTTAATAACATTTAATTTTCCAATAAGGACTACTTGGCACAGGAAAAACAATTTATTACACTAGATGTCTTTCTAAAACTGCTGTGATGAAATTTAAAGAAGTCCTTCCTTCTCTGTAGGAGTAAAGTTTAGGTAGCTGCTTTGCATTGTGTTGGCACATGCCACTGAAGAAGATAACAGAGGTCTTGTTCATAGTGTTACACCCTCACTGCGCACAATGGTGGATTCTGTGGCTCCTCTGAAAAAGAAAGCGGCAAATTAGAGAGGTTTGACTCCCTGGTACAACTCACAAAGGAACGCCTCAAAGCAGATAACTTTTAAGCTGGAAATGATATGGCATTGCACTTCTTTAGAAGATCTTCATTTGGCCTGGAAAATAGTTTGTCTATAAAAAAAAAGAAAACACCCTCTGTTAAGCAAGGACATCTTACTAATCATCACTGATTGAGGAAAACAGGAACAACCCCAGGTTTCCTTTCAGCACTTTAGCCAGGCTGACAAAGAATCAGAGCACTGTTGAGCCAAGTACTTCGTTAACTACTAATGACTTCATTCATTTTTTTTCACAAATAAAATTTTAACCATTCGAAAAAAAAGTTATCACAGTCGTCCCACTGATGTATCATTAAGTACAGCAACTTTAATATTTGTTTAGACTCCCTCTGATGAATCAAACTTCCAACAACTTCTTACTCTAAATCATCATTGTGACTAATAAACCCATTCCTCCAAGACTGTTCAAAGAAGTCTTACCATTAACTAAAGCTACAATTTTAAATATGATCAATTTCTCTCTTTTACCACAGGCTCTCTTTCTATAGGGTGGCTGTAATTAAACCACTACTTAAAAAGCCTTTGTCTTAGAAATCGATTTCCAACCCTTCTCCTATTTAAAAAAAAAAAAACACTGCATACATTCTCATTGCTATGCAGATGATACCCAGTTATATTTATCTAATCAAGCCAGATGACAACACTATTAGTTAAATCTTTATGTCACATAATTCTCTTCCTAAATTCAGACAAAACTGAGGTTATTATACTTGGCCCTAAAAACCTTAGAAAAAGGGTGTCTAACCAGAGAGGATAACAATGAGAAATCTTGGAGTCATTTTTGATCAGAATATGTCCTTTATTGCACATATCCTGCTTTATTTCATCTGTGCAATATCTCTAAAATTAGAAACATCCTGTCCCACAGTGTCTTGATGCATGCTCAATAACCCAGGTAAGGAAATCCCAGAAAGCTGAATCTGTTCATCTGGATATAGCGTTTTTAGTGGGAGAAACGTTTTGTCACTATCCAAGTGACGAAACGTTTCTCCCACTAAAAACGCTATGTCCAGATGAACAGATTCAGCTTTCTGGGATCCTGTCTCACAGTGATGCTGAATAACTAATCATGCATTCATTACTTCCAAAATGCTACTGTGACAGTACTAACAGGAACAAGAAAGAGACACCATATTTCTCCCATATTAGTTTCTCTTCATTGGCTCCTGTTAAATCCAGAATTTAATTTAAAATCCTTCTCCTCACATAGAAAGTCTTGAATAATCAGGCCCCATCATATCTTAAAGACCTCACAGTGTCATATTATCCTAATAGAGCACTTCACTCTCAGACTGCAGGCTTACTTGTGGTTCATAGAGTTTCTAAAAGTAGAATGGGAGGCAGAGCCTTCAGCTTTCAGGCCATTTCCTGCGGAACCAGCTCCCAGTTTGGATTCAGGAGACAGGCACCCTCTTTAGTTTTAAGATTAGACTCAACTTTCCTTTTTGACTTATAGTTAGGGCTGGATCAGGTGACCCGAACCACCCTTTAGTCATGCTGCAATAGGGGGTAGTGGGGCAAGTGGGGGTAGGGGGTTCTCCAGAATACTGTCATCTTGAGGCGACTATGATTTCGCACTATATAAATAAATCTGAATTGAATTGAAAAAAAAAAAAATGAAAAAGGCATGATGTGTTATAAATCGAATATTTGAGTGAAAATGTTTTCAGATGAATTCTAAACATTTTCTTGATAAGGCACAGGTCTCAAATGTTCCATAAATGACATACTGTGAAAATTACAAAGTACTGACATTAAAGACATCAGTTTTGGATAGCCATTTTGAGAAATAGATTGTGTCCTTGAAAACAGCATCTATCAAATCAACCGTTAAAAAGCAAAATGTGGCTTGGCCTGATCTGTCACCTACAGCTAATTCAAGTCATTCATATAAGATGAACATCAGAATCTCAACTGACCTGACAGCTAGTTAGGCAACTGTCTGTCAATATATAACAATAACTATAATTTCTCCTTTCCTTCACCCCCTCCCTAGGTTTCTCTGTCCTTCCTTTTATCCTCCCCTGTCTCTCTGCCTGTCTGCTGGTGTCCTATCTGCATCCAAGCATTTCTGTTCATGGTTCAGGGCTTCTGTCTGACTAAGATGATTCCCTTGTGGCGCCATGAAGCGAGACAGAGAGGGGAGGAAAAAAAATCTCATTAAAAAAGGGATCATCTGCTGTCAACTACCAGCCCAGCCCCAGCCGGGCTCGGACACAGAAAAGATACAAATGGCCAGAAAGACCCACCAGTAATTTGGAGTGGTGCCATGTTGCACACTGCTTTGTGTCAGCTGTATATTGAACAGAGTAGTTTCTTAAGGAAGAAAGACTGGGAACACTCATGCAGCAATGGAATATAAGACAATCTGTTCATAGAAAGAATTATCTAATGTTTATTTTTGTTTTGTTTCTGTTTCTATATATGCAATAACACTTCAGAAGCAGTTAGAAAAATAAAAAGAGAGCTGTACCAGACTATAGACAGCCACCATAAGGTATTTCATCTGAAACACCACAACCTAAAAGAAGAACACCACAAGAAAATGTGGTGGTAAATGAGAAGATTTTCTTCTGTGAAGCTAGAAGTAATTGCTTGATTTAAAGCATTGGCAGGAATTGGATGCTCGATTAGATCCAATGTAAAATTGCATAGCAGAACAAAGGAGAGAGAGGAGGAGTGAATGTATTAGGCTCACAAATAACTGTCATTATCTATTAATGAACTTATTGGGCTATTCTATTCTATTGATCAAGTCTTAAAAAGCATTTAAAAATCTAACTACAATATGAAAGAAAAAAGAAAAAAATCTTATATGAGTGGGTGTAACCAGCAGCAGTAACATCAGCTTTTGTCAGAGCATTTGAAAGTAAACGCAGAAGTGGAACTATTAAAAATAACAGCTGTACTCAAGTGAAGCATCTCACTTAGCCAACATGCACACAAAATATCAGCAGGCAGAAAGTCATTTCATACGGGGGGAGGCACAGGTGTAATTATTATAAATTCTTCAAGAAGTGGTCAACAAATTGAGTTGGTGTCTACTTTTAAATATCCAGGATTTTTAAATTGATGAACATTTGTTTTTCAAGGAGCATATTCAGCATGTTGTAAGAAAACTGAAACTTTTATTAGGATTTTGTTATAGAAAAAAAGTCCTGGTTTTCTTCTAATGTAAAACAGAAATTGGTGGAGACAACCTTTTTGCCTGTTATTGGATCCTGGTATGTGTTTATTTATAAAACCATTTTGAGTATTGTTCCTTCTTATTTGTCATGCCTGTTAACAAGGAAACATGGATGTCACAATCTCAGATCTATGGATGTCCTGCAATTTGTTGTCCCCAGAATATGAACTGAATTGGGCAAGAAAGCATTTAGATTTTTGGCACCAAATGCTTGGAATAAATTACAATCTGAATTTCAACTTTACACTCTTGTTACACTGAAGGAGTTTAAAGTTCTGGTGAAATCATTACAGTTTACCTCATTTGTGTACAAGTGTTTTATGTGAATACATTTTAATGTTGTTAATTTAATGTAATGTTTGTTTCTATGTATCTGTGTTGCTGCCCTCTTGGCCAGGTCTCCCTTGTAAAAGATATTTGATCTCAATGGGATTAACCTGGTTAAATAAAGGTTAAATAAATTTAAAAAGAAAGGGTGCAATGCCTGAAATTTCTGTTTTTTTCTTCTTTTGTTCACTAAACTATGGATTCTTGTCTCAATAGGGAGTAGTGAAGGAGCGAACAAGGATGTAATTTGAAATACAGCCTAGGTGTTGTGTGAAAACTACTACTATGACTTATTACTAACAACTAACAAAATGAAATTCATTTAGTTGATTTTTTTATTTAAATTTAATTTAATCTAATTTACAAATTATGATTACAATAAATTTCAAATGTAACTAATTTAATCATTTATTATTTTGTATTGAAATTATTTAATTATTTAAATAACTAATTTAATTATATAGTGTAATGTAATTAAAGTTATCATGAATATGTTTTATATTTTAGCAATTATTGTTTTATTTTACAATTATTGATATAGTTTGGACACAGAATAAAAATTCAGTGCCCCCACTACTCCACTAAAAAAAAAATAACTTAAAAAAAAAATCTCTTGATGCATGCTCAATAATCCAGGTAAAAGAATCCCAAAAAGTTGAATCTGTTCATCTGGACGTGGCGTTTTTTAGTGGGAGAAACGTTTCGTTTACCAACTGGTAACTTCTTCAGTCTGACTGAAGACTGAAGAAGTTACCAGTTGGTAAACGAAACGTTTCTCCCACTAAAAAACGCCACGTCCAGATGAACAGATTCAACTTTTTGGGATTAAAAAAAAAATGTTGCCTTCACATGAATGTTTAAAAACTTACATTGTTAAGTTGGAGCCAAATACTGTGCAGACCTTCTTCTGCCTTCAGTGACTTTGTGTCTGGAACTTAAAATATTTTATGCCTGGATTTCCACTGACTTGTTCTTTTTCATAAATAATTTGGTATACATCTTTCTCTAACTGAAAGCATAGATAAAATCTATTGATTATTTATCATAAAGAAAAAAAACTATTTAATTGTGTAGGCTATTACCATTTCACTTTCCCTTCAATCAAAATTCATAACATCTTTGCTGTTTAAATTCATTAATCTTCACCCAAACTGAAGTAGTTATGGTGAAGTCAGACTACAAAAACTTTCTAATTGGTAGAAAGTCCTACATTTTTCTTTGTGCTGTAATTGTAGAAGAAAGGAGCTTCTTCAAACCAGAAACAATCTGAAAGTGCCTTGCTGCCCTATTTTTCCTAATGATACTATCCATGCCACTTGCATTGCAAATTTTCACCTGAGAAGGTTTCCTCATCACAAAAAATACCCCCATTCAAATTCAGCACTCATTAGCTAAAAATGAAAGTGAGCGGGTTTTTTTGCACTACAAAGGTTGAAACCATGAAGATGTAAATCAATGCGAAAATGAAAAGGGGAGCTCAAAAGAAAAAAAGAAAAAATAAAAGGATAAGAGAGAAAAAGGAACAGCTATACTAATAATATGTTCTGGTGGTGCAACAGGTCAGTTTACGCCATGTGGGTACAAAGCAAATACACTCACACACTTTTTCCTCCCAATCTCATTCCTGCCTCATTCACTCTTCTTTCTTGTAGAAACAAGCAGCTCTTACGGGTTTAACCTGCTGAAACGCCCTGCCTCTGCATCTTCTCAAGCTCATCCAAGGATAATTTGACCTGCCCTCCTTGATGACTTCAAATAAAGCTTTATTACCTTTATCTCAAATCCCCACCCTACTCCTCTGAGGTGGTTTAATCAGAGTCAATGTTCTAATAAAGCAACTATGGATTTGGCCAAGGCCAGGTATTTACAGAAGCTCTGTCTTGATTCCAACCTACATCACAATTTCCTACTGTACGCTGCACATAGCTCCAGTCAGCCCTGAATGACAAATAAATCCTGTGTGGTTCATTAAATCCAATCTAGTGGATTAATGCTAGTTTATCAGGACAGCTAACCTGCACCTTTCCTTAGAAACAGCTCTCAAACAGGTAGAAGCAGAGCACATAATATTAGCAGTTTGGAAAAAGAGAGTGGGAACAAAGGTCAGACAGGTTTTGCTGTGTCTGTGTCTGTGCGTGTGTGTATGCACCATATGGAGAACAAATTAGACACTGCACAAATCATTAGACAGTCTGGTGTGTTGAACAGGTCTGCCCTTGGATGCTTCCCCAGCTGTGGGATTTGAACAATGCTGAGAGGAACTATCCACACTTGCCAGGAGTGTATGACTGTCGTGTGAAGGAAGGATGTTCTGTTCAGCGTTTTGAAAATGGAAAGGAACACATCTTTACTTTAACCTCTGTCTTTGTTAATATATTTCACTTGCTGACTACCAAAGCCTGAGAAGAAGTCTTAATAATCTTGTGCCTTACACAAATTTTGTCCTCCCATGGAAACGTATACCAAAATAGGACATTAAGACAAGTATTTGTGAATGAGAAGGTTCAAACAGCCAGTGTGCACGTCCCACGCTGCAGCTCTGGACATCATATTGTGCCTTCATCCACATACCACGACTCAGCTTTGACCTTTTTATCATTACAGAGCTCGAAACTATCTTTCAAAAGAAAAAGACTAATGCTGTCGCAATTCAAACCTATTTCAGGACAAAACTGCAGTGAAGTGGGATGACTCATGCCAAAAAGCCTGTCAGAAATATCACTGAGAATAGTCAAAGAACGTGACGTAGAAGTGGAAAAAGAGAGAACAGCAGAAGCAGAGTGGGCGTAAAAATATACTGAGTTGAAGTGAGGAAATCGCATTTTTCAGCATGACGACAAGAAAGAGAACAAACATGCCTCATTAAACCCACTGAGCTAAAAAAAAAAAAATAAAAAAATAAAAAATTATATACACACGCACACACGGAGCAATACTGGAAGAGCATATGGGAGAAGGATGCAACACATAACAATGCTCAGTGGCTAGTGGATCTAACAGCAGACCACAGCAACCTCCCTGAACAAGCTCCAGTAACCATCACAGTGGCAGACATCCAAAAAAGGGTCTCAAGTATGAAGAGTTGGACAGCACCAGGCCCTGACATGATCCACACCTACTGGCTGAAGAAGCTAATTGCACTCCATGAGCGACTGGCAGCACAAATGAACCAGCTGCTAGTGGATGAGACACACCCAGAATGGCTAACTGAAGGCCGGACAGTCCTGACTCCCAGAAGGGACCAGTCCCATCCAACTACCGGCCAATAACCTGCCTCAGCACTACAAGTAAGCTCCTGTCAGGCATCATAGTGGCTAAGATGAACAGGCACATGGCTCAATACATGAGTGGGGCCCAGAAAGGAATCAGCAGAAACACCAGAGGGGCAAAACACCAGCTCCTGGTAGATAGAGCAGTCACTCGTGACTGTAAGACCAGATTG
>VUQS01020220.1:1591-14940 GCA_015108495.1 Heterochromis multidens
TAACATCTGACCTGTTTGTTGTTGTTCAGTGAGCAGTGTGAGCTGTGCACATGTATAATGTTTTATTAAGAGAGATGAAGCTTCATGTAGTGACTGTTTAATTTGTGATAATTTAATATATATTTTTAATTACTGTTAACTGTATGAAGCTTATTAGACATTATGAAACAGATCAGATAAATCTGTGGATGTTAGAAGACTAAAGGCAGGTAGATGTTCTTTAGATCTAAAAACAAGGTTAATATAATAATAGATTTATAATATAGTTTATACAGCACATGTATGCATGTGTGTAATGATCACATCAGTCCAGTCTTTACTGCAGTCTTTATAAATGATGTCACATTGATGGTCCTTTAAGGATTTGAGCTGTGACGTCATCAGGTACACTGATCGCGCTGAGTCCTCCTGTTCTCGGGAACTCCCGCGTGAACTTGCTAAGCATGAACTGGCAAGAACGCGAGAAACGGCCGTTTTTTTAAAACTCTCTCTGCGCATGTGCAGCAGTCACTGCTCACGCCGCTCCACTCCGGCAGGGGGCGGTACTTACAGAAACACTAAACAGGAACAGGAAGCTATCACCGTCCAGGAAGTGACGTCAGGGAGCGCGTTCCAGCAGCTTCACCGGTGTTTACAGGTGAGACCGAAAATAAGCTGATTTTAACGTTTCTCTGATTATTGATCTGCAGCGAAACGTCACGGTAATGACGTCAGGCAGAGCCGTGACGTAGGAGGCGGCTGACACCGCGTGTAGAGGCCTGCTGACCGTTAGCTTAGCTGTTAGCATGTAGCTCCGTTACAAACAAACAAGAAACCTGATCAGTGATCAATACCTGCTGATCAGCAGGAAGTGACGCTCAGGTGAAGCGCCCTGATCAGCTGATCACCACAGAAGAAGAAGAGTGAGGCTGAAGAGGAACTGAAGCTGTTAGCGCAGCTAGCTGGCTAACATTAGCGGTGTAGCGTTAACAAAGGTCAAAGGTCAAAGATCTGACCTCTGATTGGTTTGTCAAACTTTGTTTTTTGTCTCAGAGATTCAGGATGAGCCGAGGAGGAGCACAGACACACAGGAGGGCCAGGGAGGAGGAGGAGGAGGAGGAGGAGGACTTCTACGACTGTCAGGACACTCTGGAGCCTCCAGACCCCACAGCAGGAGGAGGAGGAGGAGGAGGAGGGGAGGAAGAGGAGACCCAGCAACACACACAGACTGAAAGACGAGGAGGAGACACAGACAGGAGGGCAGCAGGAGGACAGCAGGAGGAGAAGGTGAAGGAGCAGCAGGAGGAGGTGAAGGAGCAGCAGGAAGACTCTGACTCAGAGCAGAAGGAGGAGCAGGAGGAGGTGAAGGAGCAGCAGGAGGAGGTGAAGGAGGAGCAGGAGGAGGTAAAGGAGCAGCAGGAAGACTCTGACTCAGAGCTGAAGGAGGAGCAGGAGGAGGTTCAGCAGGAGGAGGTAAAGGAGCAGCAGGAAGACTCTGACTCAGAGCTGAAGGAGGAGCAGCAGGAGGACTCTGACTCAGAGCAGAAGGAGCAGCAGGAGGAGGTGAAGGAGCAGCAGGAAGACTCTGACTCAGAGCTGAAGGAGGAGCAGGAGGAGGTGAAGGAGCAGCAGGAGGACTCTGACTCAGAGCTGAAGGAGGAGGCGGGTCTGGTCGTAGAGTTTGATGATGAGTACCTGAGGGAGGTGGAAAAGGAGCTGACGGAGGAGGAGAAGGAGGTAACGCCTGCTCACCCGTACCTGCACCGAGAGGCGTTCAGGTGTCGGCACGCGGTGGTAAATCAGAGTTCTTATGTTTCAGAGTCGACGGCAGCAGAGCCTCAGTCTGAAGGAGGCGGGAAACGCCCACTTTAGGAGGGGAGGTGAGTCTGTGACGTCTGTTAGACCAGGACCCTGTTCTCTGAAGCTAGATCAGCAAATCCAGGATGTCTCTGTGATCTGGATTCACTTCCACAAACTTACATGCAGATCCAGTCTGAGCTGCTACAACTTCACAGCTTCATTCATGATGTTAGGAACAAGCTGCACATAGAAAATCTGTTTCACACTGAAAACATGCTGCAAATCAGAGAATCAGAGAAAACGTGGCTCTAAAGCTGAGTTTAAACTCTGAACATCACCTGCTCTGATAGTGTTTTTATTCTCTCAGCTGCTGTTTAACTGTAAAGATTAAATATAAAACCAGAATTCACACACAGAGTTGATCTGAGGTCAGCAGGTACAGGCAGGTGTCCTGTGTTAGGTTTATTTATTCCTGAGGCTCATCAGGGAAACACAAAGACTTCAGACCCTCCTGCTCTCCTGCAGAGCTCTGAGGGATCTTCCAGAAATGGTGACGCTATTTTCTGGAGATCTGATTGGTCAGTAGGCGGTGACTTCATACCTGTTGATCTCTAATCTGGAACCGGTTCACAGCATAAGTTACCATGGTGATTTACGCCGAGTTAACCGTGAAGTAACCTGGTTAACACTAAATCCTACGTCGTAGTGCAGACCTCTGGTTAGATTCACAAGTTACCTCTCTTTCTGGAACAGAAAACCGAGTTTATCTCACGTCAGGATTAACAAACTCAGAGTTTTATCTGAGTCTGCTTCCTTGATCAGGATGTAGAGTTTTCTGGTTTTAGCCCAGAGGCAGCACTAGAAAAAGGATTTCACCTTATCCAGGTAAGTTCAGGGTTAACCCTGGGTTTCTGTACTGCGAAGGTGGATAAGTTCGCCATGGTAACTTTTACTGCAAACATAACCAGCTCCAGAGCAGGTTAAGTTCCAGTTTAGAGATAAACAGGAATGAAATCACTGCCTACTGACCAATCAGATCTCTGGAAAATACTCTCACCATTCCTAGAGCAGACACATACACACACACACACAGACACACACACACACACACACACACACACACACACACACACACACACACACACACACACACACACACACACACACACACACACACACACACACACACACACACACACACACACACACAGACACATTTAAACCTCATCACCCACAAGGTTTTATTTTCCTTTTGAATTTACCTGCTGTGCATGCAGCCATTAAATGAAGGTTATCACACATGAAAAATAAAACATCATCCCTCTGTTTTCTTAGATTAGCTGTGCTTTGTTTGAAGGTGTCAATGCTTTTTAAAGCCATTCCCTCTACTTAGACTACTGAGCAGTTTGTGTAGCATTGCTGCATCTTTTTAGCCTCTCAGACAGCAATGATTTTTTTTTTTTGGGTCACATGCGAGCAGGTCATTTTACCTTTTTTGTGTTTCTTCTGCTTTAGTTGTTTGAATTTAGTGCTGAAAACAAAACTGGATTTAAAGCGGAGCTGAAACTGTTTCTAGAGACAGGCCTACTGCTGTACCGCTGCTAGCTGGACTCTGTGGTCTATTAGTGCTTCGATAAAGCCCCACAGTGTGTTTGTGATGTGGGGCTTCTCTGTAAATAGGCCTCATCCTCTCTTCTCTGTCCTCCTCAGTCCTTTTCTTGTTATTTATGTGTTCATTCCTTCTCAGTCTCCTCATTTCTGGTTTTTCAAGTCATTTCATTGTCTTTATTGGAGATCTTTACAAACGCGAATAAAGTTTGATTTAAATGAGATTGGTTCTTGGTCTTGATGCACCTGACCCCTCCCTTTCTTTCAGACATGCACTGACCTTACCTGTGGAGGGCCAGTCACATGCTTACCTAGCATGTTGGGGTTTGATATGACGGCTGTACAGGGAACAGCTGAGGCCTTAAAGAAGATGATCTAAATGGTTTGGGCTTTTCCTCAGTGTGAGTGTGAGAAATAAAGAGATAAAAACTCGTATTTCTAAATTTGTCTGACAAAAAATGGCAGCACTCATTCGGACCATCACAGCTACGTAATGTGTCCTCCGGTTTATATTTGTATAAAGGAAATGACATTCATGCTACAGCAGGACAAAGAGCCCGAACACACCTCACAGCTTTGGAGAACTGACTTTGCGCCACAGTGCTCTGACCACACTGATCATTTATGATTATTTAAGACTGAGAGAGTCGAGCTGATCCTGATGTGATGAGGCGCTCTTTGGAACATCATCAGATCATACTGGGAGTACATCAGGTCTGAACAGACTTGTGGATCCTTGAGTCTCTGCAGCTCGAGTGCTGCTGGAAGTGAAACAAGATGTTCTAACCCTCAGAGACTTTTTCACTCTGATTTTTGGCTCATATCTAATGAAACACTGTAGGTTAAGTTGGAAAAAGTGCCAGAAAGAAGCATCTTCATACATGGGAGTCTGTGGGGACTGACTCACTGCTGGAGTCTCCAGTGGACTTCTGTGGATTCTCATATTTCTGTGTTGGCTTCATTTTCCTGCCCATTGGGGCTCCAACAGTTAAATTTTACTTTATCATTTCTATTCACTGAGTCCTGGAGGAGAGATTTCTTTCCTGCATCATATAAAAGTGCATTGAGAAGCATCAACAGACCACAGAGGAGTCCTGACAGGGTTTGTACATTTAATGGGGGTTTCCTTTACAGTTACTTCTTGTCAATAGAGTCTGAGTGCAGTGCAGTCTGTCTCCCAGCGCCTGGCTGCCCACAGCTGCTGATCTCTGGACCATCTGCTGGACTTCCCTGGACCACTCACCTGCTTCTGTTCACCTGCAGACAGGAGATGGATGTCAAAACAGAAAATATTACAACAAAACTGTAACTGTAAAAATCTTTACTATTCTTCTGTCTGACCTTGTTTTCATAGACACAGAGTTTAGTTTGAAATATTATATTATTACTGTGTGTAAGTCATTAGTTTATTATACACACAGTTCTTACTGTGGTTACTTTTAATTATGTTGTTCAGAGCAGAGATTAATTATCCTGATATTGTATTTTTCCATTCATGTAAAAGGAGTGCTGCAGTTTGTCACTGTCACCACGAGAGGGCAGTGAATGATCAGGAACAACCCTTTCAAAATAAAACAGAAGAACTCTGAGATCTCAATATTGTGCAGAAACACTCTTTGTAAAAAAAATCTAAGCAATACATAAAATTAGTTAAACTAAGGTTGTCTGAAGTGTATTTAACTTAAAATTAAGTGGAGCTCCTTTACCTTAGCATCCTGTATTAGTGACTTCCCAGGGACTTAAGGTAACTTATCCAGGTTTTTATTATTAGTTAAATGCATTTCATGTAGTTAAATCAAACTTGCTAAGAAAAAGTTTGCATTCCATGTTAAGAGACAGATATAATTTTTTATGCCATTACTGTGACTGTGTATACACCTCACAGATACAGAAACACTGTCTTAGTAGAATCTGAACAACAACCCTGAACTGGAACACCAATCAGAAGCCTAAACGCACCGATAACTCAATATAAGCAAGTAAACTTCCAAAGTGGTATAAATGAAGTTAGTGAAACAGAAAAAATTCAAAGTGACCTTTACTGCAGAGTCGGGTATGACTGTGACCATGAGAAACCCACATTAAACGCAGGTTGTGTAACCTGACACAAACTGGGAGTTTACCTGTCAGTATTACCTGTCAGTATGTTGTGTTGGTGCCACTGCGTCTGTCTGCCGCTGGCCTGCAGTGTTGAGCCGTCTGAAACAGGGGCCGTGTGCTTTGCTTTGTAGGTGGTCCAGTACTCGGATGGATGCTGATGATGGTTGATGAGCTCTCTGATAGCTCGGCCACTGCGATACCAAGCCCAGTTTTTCAACTTTGGATCGACTCTCTGGAGAGAAACAGAGGTAACAAAAAACAGAGATTTTACTTTGGTTCTGTGCTTAAAAAGGTGGTTAGTAAAAGGGGGTTATAGTAACTGAATTTTATGACCCTAACCAGGTTTATTTCACAGGTATTATTATTTCACAGGTTTATTCACATGTATAATTTTTTTACAAACAAAATGGGGCCTGTCTGCAGCCAATCTATAGCTTTATGTAAGCAGAGAAGTCTGCCAAAGCATCAAAATATCACACAAAATTAGAGTTAAAGAAATATTTTTTAAAAAGTCCTAATAAATAATAAAAGATTTAAAATTAGTTTTAAAATGATCCCAAATCTGTCTTTAAATATTTGAAAATCAAATACAGAGATACACAGAGTGAAACATGGTTTTCCACCTTACCGGAGTGACATGCTGGGGCCTGTGCACCTCTTTGCTGTGTGACTGCAGCACACACTGCAGCGGCGTTGCGTTGTCACTGAGATCCAGTCGGCTCCGGTGCTGCGAGGGGAAGCTGGGGTCTCTGAGGTGGAAGACGAGAGGACATCCATCAGCCGAGCTGCCGGAATAACTCTGACCAAGAGAAAAGGAGAGGAAGCACTGAAATCATACCTGAGAGCTGCTTTTATTTTGTAGTTTGCATTTTTAAACCTCATTACAATTACACATTACTTACATTACTAGATGAACGATGCAAATAAAGACTTTTATTCTGTTTGTATTTAAAACATAAAATATAAAAATATAAAAACCAGTGTTTGACTAATCAGATTTGGACTGTATGTGCAACGATTCATACAGTTCAGTACAGTGAATGTATTGAAACGACCCCACACTGGGGGCTAACCTGGCGGTGGGTGGTGGTGTAGCAGGGTGCTGTGTCGCCCAGGATCAGGGTGCTCTGATGCAAGGGTCTCGGTCTGAAGCGCCGCGGTTTATTTTGACAGCGAGGACCACAGCGAGCTGAAGCCGGGTCTCCCTCCATCACCAACATGTTGTCTTGTTCTCTGAAAACCCCCCAATCACAGCTCTGTCAGACTACTACAGCTCTACAGAGGCTCAGATATAAGAGCAACATTTCATCAGCTTCTCAGCAAAAAGGCCTTTCAGAGTGTTTTTGTACAAAACTCCACAAGATGAGAAAACACAGTGAAAACAACCAACCTGCTTCTTTGAGCTTCTATCAACAATAATTCACTGATAACATTAACAAATACATTTATCTACACTTTAAATGAAACAGAAACTTACATATATTAACCAAGCATCCAGCCACTTCATTAGGTACACCAGTTCAACTGCTCATTAATGCTAATATCTAATCAGCCAATCACATGGCAGCAGCTCAGTTAGGCATGTAGATATGGTCAGAACAACCTGCTGAAGTTCAAACTGAGCATCAGAATGAGGGAGAAAGATGATTTAAAGGTGCAGTCAGTCAGAAAAAAAGAATAATGTTCTCATAAATATACACTGATTAGTGTGTAATTACATCTTCCAACAAACTGATGCTTTCTCATAAACTTTTAAGCTGTCTCAGTGCGATCCTTGATGTGTTTTGGTTTGTGTCACTTCCACAGCTGGTCCGTCATTCTATTGTGTCCCCAGAAACATTTCAGTTGTGTTTTGTGAGATTTTGTTTTTTTCTATTTCCGTTGTGTTTCATTCAACTTCCGTTGTGTGTTGTTTGCTTTTGCAGTGTTTTTCTATTTGCTGGTGTTTTCTTAAGTTGCAGTGCATTTGACCTCTCAGGGCCACCTCAGTAGGATAGCTTTAGTTTTGTCTCTCTATATTTAGCTTTAACTGGATTTGTCGCATTAGCTGTGTGTGTGTGTGTGTTCTTTCTTTTAAGTGCACATTTAACCTCCTGTTTTATTAAAAAGTCATACACAACATGTCTGCGTACCAGAAGATGGTGTAAAACAAAAAGCAAGATTTTAAAGATGCTGATATGAATCCAGAACCAGAAAATAAAAGGTGAAGAAATCCATATGAGGAAACACTGAAGGAAACGCAGCAACTACAATAAACCAAAATGTGACTGTAAACCTGAAATTCATCACTAGAAAAGTCACGCAATTAAAAACAGGAACCAAAGACTGAGCGTCACAAGAGCAAAGACTAACAGGATAATAAAGAAGTCAAAGCAACAACAGTGCAAAGTGACTCAGATCCCAGGGAGCAGACCACCATGGCAACCCCGGCTAATAAACAAATACACAGGAATGTGACTGCCTGGTCTTTCCTATTTGTTGATGATGAATATGTTGTAAAATCAGAAATCTGATAACCTCAGCACATTCACCACATATGAAGCTCTCAGATATAGAAAACTGATGGAAATGTATTTGATAATTAAAGTAGAAATCACACCTGCCCTGTTGTTACTTACCTGTGATAAGGAAGCCTGCTTCTGTGGAAATGTGCTGCCATGGTGATGAACAAACAGACACATACAGGTTTACTTTTAAAGTTTCTCTCAGGAAAATATTCCTGCTTTATCAAGTGCAGCTCTGCCTTTTACTCCTGTACTGTTAGATGGAAATTAAATACATGTACTGTATATCTACAATAAAAAACTTCCTTGATGTAAACTGAAGTTTTTTATTTGCTCCCGCAGGTCTGTTAATATCCAGAAAAAAGGCACACATGTTCAAACTCTGCTTTCAAAGCTTGGTGGTTTTATGGATTCTTCTTTGACTTTTAACAATCAGATCACTTGTGTTATAAATGTTTGCTAAATAAAGCTGGTTTTATCTCTAAAGGATTGAGAAACACTTCTCCTGCTTTCATCACCCCTCGGATGGACTAAATTTAACCTCAGAGTCGTTTTATTTTATTTATTTACGTTAATGTGTGTGCCTCAACTGGACAGCACTCTTGGTCAGCTCCTTTTTCTTTTTACATGTGCTGCTGCATGAATAAGAATGACTTGTAAATCACTTTAGAATTATGTTGAGAAAAGTGCTAAACAAATAAGGTTTATTATTATTATTATTATTATTATTATTATTATTATATGACATAAACACATTTAGTTGGCCTCTAAATAAAAAGAAAAAAATGGGAAAAAATAATTCATAAGAAAAGCGACATTAAAAAAGTCATTACGGTAATTATATTACTATAATGAAAATGATGCTGAATTAGTCACATTTCTGAAACACGTAGTGATGATGGGCCATTTTTCAGTTAAGATAAAAAATAAAAAATAAAAATAAAAAATAAAAATAAAAATAAAAAAACATTTTCAATAGTGCTGCGCTGCCCCTGGCGGCCGGCGGAGGAACTGCAGCGGAAGACGACGGTGCTCGTACATGTAGCTTCGCCTCGATTCTTCCTCTTCTTCAGTTAAATCATCCAACGACGCGCTGTTTGATAGAGTGTAAGGCTAAAGCCGCGCTGTCTCCGTGTAAATGTCGTCTAACGGTAAGAAAAACATAAATCTGTCTGGTGTTTAAACGTCGGAGCCCGGTTAGCTAGTGATAGCATCACCTTCACCGGCAGGTGAACAGAGGACAGTTAGCGGTTAGCTGCTGTTGGTGGTGGTGTTCATCCTTTATTATCACATTAATTCATTCAGACCTTACAGCGTCGTTTGTCCGGCTGGAGGAGAGTCCCACCGGCTAACTTTAGTTAACTCTGAGAAACATCGGGGCCTGCTGCGTTTAGCTCGCCGTTAGCCCGGTTGTGCTACTGACCCAGTTTCTGGTGGCAGCTCCGCCTGCACACTGCAGTCTCCGGCGGACTGCGAGCGGAGAAACCGCCCCCTCTCTGCGGATCCGCTGTCGGATTAATCCCCCGTTTATTAAACCACATCAGACCGGAGACAGAGCAAAAATCAGCTCACGTACACCGGTCATATCCAGACTCAACTCAGGATAATGAAAGACCACTCGAAACGTCGTTGGACTGGATTATCCCGCGATGAACAGAAAGATTGTTTAAAATTGGCCCAGATTTGTAATTTTGTATAAGTTCAGTTCAGTTTTATTCATATAGCGCAAATTCACAACAACAGTCGCCTCATGGCGCTTTATATTGTAGAAAGAAACCCCAACAATTACATGACCCCCCCCCCATGAGCAGCACTTGGCAACAGTGGGAAGGAAAAACTCCCTTTTAACAGGCAGAAATCTCGGACAGAACCAGGCTCAGGGAGGGGGAGAGCCAGAGTTTAATAATTACTAATGATTAAATTCAGTAGTGGTGTATAAACACACAGGAAGTGAAAGGAAATGAGTGAAGAAAAAATGCTCAGTGCATCATGGGAAGCCCCCAGCAGCCTAGGCCTATTGCAGCGTAACTAAGGGAGGATTCAGGGTCACCTGATCCAGCCCTAACTATAAGCTTTATCAAAAAGGAAAGTTTTAAGCCTAATCTTAAAAGTAGAGAGGGTGTCTGTCTCCCAAATCTAGAAAAGATCTGACAAATTTGAATCCAGTAGTGTTGGAGTCTGGTGAATTTTTAATGTTTTCATAAATAGTTTCACAGTGGTACAAATCTGAAACAGTTTACATCTGTCTGTTTTTATATTTGTTGAATTAATCCAGTCTTGTTTGGACATGGATTAATTGTAGTCCCAGACCTAAAGAAAACCCCAATGAAGAGTCTGAGAATAGGTTTTAATCCATGTCTGGGAAACTGAGTCTAAGTATAAGTTTTTGTTGTGGGCCTGCTCTGATGTGGTCTGGATGATAAAAAGCAGTGAAATTACATTTTAAAAAGTGTTTTTTACAGATAGTGTTTTATAATGACTTTAGAGGACCTACTTAGCATAGTACACTACCTTTAAATAAACGTGAAGGTAAAACAAACCACACACTGATGGTTCATTGGTCATGCTGCTGTATTAATGTGTTAGAGAATATGATAGATTCATTTTATAAATAACAGATGTTAAAATGTGTCTCATATCATTGCTGTTGAGTTTGTGAGGTTATAGATTATGTCCGGCACTGATTGGATGTTTTATTACTATCATTAAAATTTACTTCCATTTTGATATTAACCCCGTGTTTTTTTTTTTTTCCCACAGATTATTCCCAAACATCTAGCCAGGGGTAAGTTACGTAACTCATGCGTTTATTCATTGATTAAACTTAATTATTAGTAATGCTCATCCGTAAACATAAATATAGATCCTTAATTTGGGTTAAAACAAGAAGAGTAAATACTTGCATTTAATTTTGAAAATGATTTTGTTTTGTAAGTGAATGAAAAAGCATAGAATAGCTTTTTAACAATGTATTCCTGGTTGGTGTGTGCAGCTATGCATCCTATGGGGGTGGTGGCAGTGCTAACCAAAGCTACAGTCAGTCGTCTGGCCCAGGTTATGGCCAGCAGGGCTACAGTAGCTACAACCAGAGCTCGGAGAGCAGCTCCAGCTCCTACAACCAGGGAGGCTACGGCAGCTACAGCCATCCCCAGTCAGGTAGAGGAAGACCCAGCATCCACCCAAAACCACAATCACTGTTTTTCAATCACCTCTGAAATCCGTGTCCTTTTTCCCAGGTGGATATGGATCTCCACCCTCCAGCCAGGGGGGTGGCGGTGGTGGGTATGGTCATTCCAGTCAGTCCTACAGCTCTGGAGGGTATAACAGCAGCAACCAGCCATCCAACATGAACTACAGCCAGCAGTCTTCATTCTCTGGTTACAACCAGCAGCAGCCTCCTCCTTCATCCTCTGCAGGGTACACACATGTTCACCTTCTCATTTTCAGCTCTTAATTGACTGATTATGGCCCTGTTTGGACAGAAGTAGTGTTTAGGAGCAGGTGAAACAATAGCAAATTCAGACTCCTGGATTATTTTATAAACTTAGCAGAGCAGAGTCTTATGCCAGAACTTAATTTTCCAAGGTGGTAAGGGAAGAGGAAAAGTCAGAAGTATTAAACTCTGAGTATAAAGCAAGGATGGGCATTTCAAGCAAAAATACTCCTTTAACAATCACCCCCACCCCAAACTTCTCTCAAATGACTCTGCATAGCAACAGCAGCCTTGTGACATGCTGACTTTACCTGGCGAAGTTTGGACAGGACTTCATTTTCATTTATTACTTAAAGGAGTTCCACATGTAGAGGGTTGGTGTGACAGAGGAGGATGATAGGGATGGGGTGAGATGGAGGCAGATGATCCACTGTGGCGACCCCTAAAAGGTGCATCTGAAAGAAGAAGAAGAATTTAAAGGAGTTCCACAGAACACTTTTTCATGGCCGTAGTCGTCTTTGGTTTTAAATGTTTTAGGAACGCGTTCAGTTTTTGTTGTTTTGGCTGTCTGAAAACAGCTTGACTTCATTACCGCCACTTTCCAGCAGTAGTAGTGCTTTACACCCTACCAGACGACAGTAAAAACAACAGAAATGTAGATTTTAGATAAAAATAGTTGCATGAATTTGCTGTTGGAATATTCATACCTGTCCCCAGTATAAAGTGCAACTTAAGTCAAGCTCAGTCTGCAGCATTTAAGCTTTTCCTTTTAAATCCCAGAGTCTCTGTTTGACTTAACTCAAACTCACTCACTGTAGGACAGATTACATGGACAGATTATGGCCCAGGAGCCACACTAGTCTAAATTCAGCCCCAGATGTCCTAAAAAGAAAACTAAACGACCTCCAAAAATCTATAAAAGGCATCATCATGCTTGAATCCCAAAATCAAATAACTGTATTAAGTCTGTACTGCAGTTTACCCTGACTGCAGCAGGTGGGCGCTCCAGTTATATGTGCAGACTTCTTCTGTGGTGAACTGCATTATGTCTCAGCTCTTTGCTGATAGCTAAGTGTATGTCCTTTGAAACCAGCATTTGATGGTCTTGCAGAGGGGTGACCATCTCATTTGTTCTCATTTAGCAAATTTCATGATACATAGCGTCTTTATAATGAATTCACGTCTGTTGAGGTGCACGTATCTGCTGCCACTTGGACTTCTGTTTGCCCTCTCTGCCACCGCGGAGGCTGCTTGTAAAGACTGTTGGTTGTCCTTGCAAAATGGTCTAGTCTGGGCCAGATGATCCCGTCCAAGCATAACCTCCAACTCATTTTCATTTGCATTATATTTATTTTCAGGCGATTAATTGGAACTTTATACATATTTAAGTTTAGTAAATGCATGTTTACTCATTTAGTGTAGAATCATTTTAAATTATTGAAATCACAGTGTTAAAATAATCAGGATTATGCTTTTTGACATAATTAAGCAACCCCAGTTTGAATCTGATGTTTTCTGGCATGCTTGAAATCATAATTGCAAAACCTGAGGTCTGAAGTAGATGATTCCTGTATACAGTGGGGCAAAAAAGTATTTAGTCAGCCACCAATTGTGCAAGTTCTCCCACTTAAAAAGATGAGAGAGGCCTGTAATTTTCATCATAGGTATACCTCAACTATGAGAGACAAAATGAGAAAAAAAAATCCAGAAAATCACATTGTCTGATTTTTAAAGAAGTTATTTGCAAATTATGGTGGAAAATAAGTATTTGGTCAATAACAAAAGTTCATCTCAATACTTTGTTATATACCCTTTGTTGGCAATGACAGAGGTCAAACGTTTTCTGTAAGTCTTCACAAGGTTTTCACACACTGTTGCTGGTATTTTGGCCCATTCCTCCATGCAGATCTCCTCTAGAGCAGTGA
>VUQS01020221.1:1416-12119 GCA_015108495.1 Heterochromis multidens
TAAAATAAAGTGAGACACATCTGGTACATCGTATCAGAACGTTTAGTATTAACTTAAATGTAGTGATGATACAAACAAATCAGTCAGCTCCTTTGGGGGGCCTGCTACAACATATCCAGACTGATTTACCTGAAAACGAGCTCGACCTCTGTACACACTGCTTTAGGTACACTGTTCTTCTTTTAGTTGAAGTACGAACTCCAAAATCAGGCCTTTGTTTCAGGGAAAAAAAAACCTGATGTCCTTTCCAACTGAAATAAAAACAAAACATAAGTGATCTAAACGTATTCTGTAAAACAAAAGACCTAATTTTCTTGAGTTTATGAAGGAACTGTAGCTCTATAGATATGTGTCCATGATTTCTTCCTCACGAAACAGAAAAGCTGTCAGTTGGAACCTCTTTAATGTTTAAGTAAACTTATTGTCGTCCTTTTTCCTCTGACAGTGTTTTTTATGTGTCCTGTTTCTTTTGTTAGAAATAAAACCTATTTAGAGAAATAATTTATTTAACACATAACCTGTGGTGTAGAGTTATTATAGTTTATATAGTTTTATAAATTAAATTATATCGTTTATAATTTAGTTTTTGTTTTTATTTCATTTTAAGTATTTTTTTTTTCAACTCACTTGAGTTGTTTCAAGTTCAGTTAGTTTCCAAAATGGCTTTTCAGGTTTTAGTTTAGGTTTTATTACCAGATTAACACAGAATAAAATTAAAGATGCCTAAATGTTTCTTCACACATAGCTTTAGTTAAAATTTAGTTAACTGTAATATCCTTGCTATGGAAACTAAGGTCATAGTTAGTTAGTTATGCACCTTTATGATTTTTATTCAAAATCAGTTTAACAGTGCATTGATTTTTATCTTCACTTAACTTACTGTTATCCATGACTGTGAATAAAAAAAATAGACACATCACTGCATTGCCTTAGACTATAAGGTCCTGCTAATCATTTAGACTATGTTTTGTTCCAGTGCCATGTCTGAAGATTGTACTGAGCAAAGGCCTGGGGATCTGCATCATACTGGGATCAGTGATGGGTAAAATGCCTTGCTTCCTCAGCTTCCCTTTGTAACGGCCTTTATTTGAGTGCCTGACTTAATTTTAGTCTAAAACATGTTAATGCTAATCAAAACCTGGTCATTATTGTTTTAGTCTTGGTTTAGTCAATAAAAACTTAAGTATACAGTATTTGACCCATTTTTAATACACCTGCCAAACAGATTCTCACTTTTAACACAGGCTCCAGTCTGGTATGTGGTCCAATACATTTCACTGATAAATTACACTCAGTTGCATCCACTAACATTTAACATTTAAAAACTGCTTATTTAGGTATTATATGTATGTTTTTTGGTATTAGTACTTGTGTGTTATATTGTCATTAGCACTGAAAATTAAACAGTTTTATTCAGTGTGTTTTATTTTACAGCAGACTTTTAGATTACTTTGTTTAGAAAATTGATGAGTGGGATCTATTTATAAGTTTGTTGTGTGAAAAAAAGAGTTGAGGTTTTCTTGAGTCTTGAGCTGTCCCTTATTTCTTTGTATTTTGCTTCCAAGAACTTTCTTGTAATGCTTTTAAAGTGGTCTTGATCAGTAGTTCTCCAGGCTTTCTGAAGGTCTGTCAAAGTTTTTCTTTGGGCATTGCTTCCCTTTTCACTCATTTTCAGTCTAGTCCTTGTATCTGACCATTTTCAGAGAATTTTGTTTTGTTAAGCCACTGACCTATGAACCATTCAAGTATTAAAAATGCACCTAACTCAGGGGATGAACATGTTGTGTCTACACATAACAGACAACTTGGGAAAGAAAAATGCTAAAGATAACACAGTTTGACAGCCATAAAATAGCAATTTTTAACCAACAAGGTGATTCTCAAAGAGCAATTAGCCAAAAACCTGGTATATCTCTGCATGGTGTGCAATGTGTCCTTAAAAAATTTGAGGAAACTGAACAAGTGGAGGAAGTAGCAGGCCTAAAAACCTATCTACAACAGATGAATAGTATCTGATGGTCATCTCCTTAAGAAATAGATTTTTTTGGCCCTTCAGTTGATCCATCTGCTGTTGTTTGAAGCCTCATCATAAATGGTCTCAGTGGACGGGTGCCTGTCAAGAAGCCATTCTTAACAAAGGGAAACAGGGAGAAAAGGCTGAGGTATGCCAAATTACAACTGTAAACCACAGTGGAAGCTCTGCCATGGTTTGGGGCTGCAACACCAAGATACCGTGTTGGGTATCTTATCAAAGTTGATGTAATTATAAACACAATTAAAGTACTGTCAGATTTTGATCTATCATGCAATACCATCTGGAAAACATCTGACTGGCAACAGCATGACAATGATCCAAAAAAACACTGCAAATGCAGTAAAAGCATTCCTGGATAGAAAAAAACACAAATGGAACACTATCATATCATATCATGAATGGACCTCCTCAGAGCCTGGACTTCAATATTATTGATGCAGTGTGGGATCATCTTGATAGAGAACAGAAGGGAGCCAACATCTAAAGAAGAGCTTTGGAATATCCTTCAAGAAGTCTGGAGAACTATTTCTGAAGACTACTCAAAGAAATTACAAGAAAGCTTGTCTAAGACAGTTCAGGCTGTGTTAAAAATTGAAGGTGGTCATACCAAATATTGATTTTCAAGTCTGTTAGAATTGCACAAACTCTGGTTTTGCCTTATATACTGTATTTCCGTGTATTTTTGCACATGTTTAAATAAATCACTGCACCTATTTCCCATTTTCCTAGAAAATATAAAGAAGCGAGGGGTGGCTCGAGACTTTTGTACAGTACTGTATGTTGAATGTTTTTAGATACCTACACTCTTTACATAAATTTTTTTCCCAACTTTTTTTTACAGTGAAGCTTCCTCAGATCTTAAAGCTTATTGGAGCAAAGAGTGCTGAGGGACTGAGCTTCAAGTCTGTGATGCTGGAACTGTTAGCCATCACAGGAACAATGGCTTACAGTATTGCCAACAATTTCCCCTTCAGGTTGGGCCATATTTAGTTGTGTTCTGTAAAGTTGAAATGTACACAAGGCACTCTAAAATATACAATTCTATTATTATAATCACTGTTCATTATAATAGTCCAGGTTTTCTTTAATATTTTGAGTAATGTGTTCTGAATGTCACTTCAGTTCCTGGGGTGAGGCTCTGTTCCTCATGTTGCAGACAGTCACCATTGGCTTCCTCATTCAGCACTATGGAAAAAGAACCAGCAGAGGTAAGACTGCATGCACACCTAACCGTTACCAGTACTGGTTTGGTCATTGTAGAAATTTGAGAAGATGATAGTCATCTCAAACGTATATGCATGTAGTTTATATTTGTGAAATGATAAAGTGTTTGACTTCTCCTCTTGATGTTGATAAATTCCAGAATGTACATGGAAAAAAACATTTTACATCTGATATTTAGTCTTAACTGGTTTCAACCCATGCTAATTCATGTGAATGTTAACATTCGATAATGAAAGTGAATTGTAATACATAAAACTAATAGTTCAGTCATTGGTTTGACGTTGGCACTTAGATCAGTATGTCTCTTCCCTTCCAGGTCTCCTGTTCCTGGTTATATATTTTAGCCTGCTGATCCTCCTCCTGTCCCCAGTGATTCCCATGTCAGTGGTTACATCCATGCAGGCCTCTAATATGCCAGCTATCATCATTGGGAGGGTAGGCCAACACAAGTCTCACTCATTTTTCAAATATCTATAACCCTTTTCAGATGTGGAATAACACTGCTTGCTTTGTCAGTCTGTTAAAGTAACAGTGCTCTATCATTCAGACAGCTGTTTTTAACATTAATGTTCCTTACCGCCTCATTCAGGCATTCCAACAACACTGAGTTAAATGTGCCACAGTACAGTTCATCCGGAAAGTATTCACAGCGCTTCACTTGTTCCACATTTTGTCATGTTACAGCCTTATTCCAGAATGGATTAAATTCATTTTCACCTCAAAATTCTACACACAATACCTCATAATGACAAAGTGAAAAAAATTTGCTTGAAATTCTTGCAAATTTATTAAAAATAAAAACCAAAAATATAACATGGACGTAAGTATTCACAGCAATTGCGCAATACTTAGTTGAAGCGCGTTTGACAGCAATTACAGCCTCAAGTCTTTTTGAGTATAATGCTATAACCTTGGCACACAGCATCGGTGCACAGCCATTTTCAGATCTCTCCAGAGATGTTCAGTCAAGTCTGGGCTCTGGCTGGGCCACTCTCACAGAGTAGTCCCGAAGCCACTCCTTTGTTATCTCGGTTGTGTGCTTGGGGGTCGTTACCCCAGTCTGAGGTCCAGAGCACTCTGGAGCAGGTTATCATCAAGGATCTCTCTGTACATTGCTGCATTCATCTTTCCCTTGACCCTGACTAGTCTCCCAGTCCCTGCTGCCGAAAAACATCCCAACAGCATGACGCTGCCACCACCATGCTTCACTGTAGGGATGGTATTGGCCAGATGATAAGCGGTGCCTGGTTTCCTCCAGACATGACATGTGGTATTCAGGCCAGAAAGTTCAATCTTTGTTTCATCAGACCAGAGAATTCTGTTACTCATGGTCTGAGTGTCCTTCAGGTGCCTTTTGGCAAACTCCAGGCAGGCTGTCATGTGCCTTTTACTGAGGAGTGGCTTTCGTCTGGCCACTCTACCATACAGGCCTGATTGGTGGAGTGCTGCAGAAATGGTTGTCCTTTTGGAAGGTTCTCCTCTCGCCACAGAGCAACGCTGGAGCTCTGTCACAGTGACCATCAGGTTCTTGGTCACCTCCCAGACTAGGGTCCTTAAATGCTGCACAAATTTTTCTGTACCCTTCCCCAGATCTGTGCCTCGATACAATCCTGTCTCTGAGGTCTACAGACAATTCCTTGGACTTCATGGCTTGGTTTGTGCTCTGACATGCACTGTCAGCTATGGGACCTTATATAGATTGTTTGGTTTCTCTGTATTATTGTTGGGTCTTTACCCTACAATATAAAGCGCCTTGAGGCGACTTTTGTTGTGATTTGGCGCTATATAAATAAAATTGAATTGAATTGAATTGAATATAGACAGGTGTGTGCCTTTCCAAATCCTGTGCAATCTACTTAATTTACCACAGGTGGACTGCAATCAAGTTGTAGGATCTTCTGACAGATAACAGGATTGGAGTGGAAACAGGATGCACCTGAGCTCAATTTTGAGTGTCATGGAAAAAGCTGTGAATACTTATGAACATGTTATATTATAGTTTTTTATTTTTAATAAATTTTCAAGAATCTCAAGCAAACTTTTTCACTCTGTCATTATGGGGTATTGTGTGTAGAATTTTGAGGTGAAAATTTGATTTAATCCATTTTGGAATAAGGCTGTATCATGACAAAATGTGGAACAAGTGAAGCGCTGTGAATACTTTATGAATGCACTGTAATTGGGTATAAAAAGAGCATTTTAGAGAGGCAGAGGTTCATCAATCTGCAAACAACTGTCTACAACTGTGGAACAATTTCAGAATAATCTCCCTCAGTGTAAAATTGTGAAGACTTTAAGTATCTCATCATCTACAGTACCTAATATCATCAAAAGATTCAGAGAATCTGGAGAAATCTCTGTGCACAAGGGACAAGGCCGAAGATCATTATTGTATGCCTGTGATCTTCAGGCCCTGAGGCGGCAATGCATTAAAAACATAATTCTGTCATGAAACTCACTGCATGGGATCAGGAACACTTGCAGAAATCATTGTTTGTGAATACAGTTTGCCCTGCCATCCACAATTGAAGATAATTTATTTGAATTTCAAGAGTGCACACCTCATACACTCCCCTTCCAGTTCTCTGTCTATATATGACCCCCCTACACTACAAGCTGTTTGTTCTCGTTTTCAATTCATTCATCTCTCATTAGTACAGGGGGATCTGCCCAGCCCGGGAGCATGGGGTGCATCAACGCCTATGGAATTAGCTGAAATGTATATGGCTTTGTAGTGGAAGAGTCCAGGTGCTGAACTGGCATGCCTGCAATCCAGCCCTTTCACCAAGGGCTGGCTGTAGCTCAGGATGTCAGAGGTCATCTATCAATTGGAAGGTTGGTGGTTCGATCACTGGCTGCGCCAAAGAATCCTTGGGAAAAATACTGAATGTGTTCATGGGAGTGTGAATGCTAGATAAAAAAAAAAAAGTGCTTGTATGAATATAGGGAATAAGGCAGTAGAAATATGCTATATAGGAACCAGTCCATTTATCAACTGAAAACATTTGGTGCATCATGAAACAAAAAATATGCCAAAAAAACCACAGAACTATTGAACAGCTAGAATCCTATATCAGACAAGAATGGAACAGCATTCCTCTCTCAAAAGGCCAGCAACTGGTCTCATCAGCTTCCAGACATTTACGGACTGTTGTTAAAAGAAGAGGTGATGCTGCACAGCGGTAAATGTGGCCCTGTCCCAACTTTTCAGAAGACATTTGGCTGCCATCAAATTCAAAATTACCTAAGATTTTTCTTAAAATGGTACATTTTCTCAGTTTAAACATTTGATATGTTTTCTATATTCTAATGTGAATAAAATGGTTTTATGAGATTTGTAAATCATTGCATTCAGTTTTTATTTATTTTACACAGTGTCCTAACTTTTTCAGAATTGGGTTTGAAAACAGTGAGTTGAACCAACAACCATAACAAAGTGTGCTAAATCAGTATTTCAACTTGGAGAAAAGTTGGACTAAGAGAAGTAAATTAGTTGAGCTAATTTACAAAGTTGAGTAAACTCAAAAAAGCTGTGCAACTTGTTACTTAACTTGTTTATGTTGAACCACCTATTCTGTAAATGTAAAACCTATTTGTATAAATGTAAAAGAGAATCCATGCCACAAAAATGTGGGATATGTGGAAAATATTTTAACACCAAGAGATGACTCAGTTTCTTCAACAGTCAAATTAATCCTGAAATCAAAAAATGAACAAAAAAGTCTCAAACTGAGAAACGTCTAATATTGAAATGTTTTCTGTGTTTAATATTCAGACTGGAATCAGCAACTTTCTGATCACAGGCTCAGTTCTACTACCTTGATAAAAATGATGATGGATGGAAGGAAGTTGGGGTACTTGCCAGTGCCAACGTGAATACCAGAGAGCGCCTTGTTACAACCTAAAAGAGGTTTCACAGAAAGTGGTCTAGAAAACCGCGATGAAGGTGGCGCCTGGTGGCTGAAAACTGCGGCGGAAAACAGTCTCCGTAGCTGCATTCATGAAAAGGGACTGAGGAGTGTTACTGCCTGATCGGATTCTATCATTACGCTCTGTTTGCCCATGTTCTTATAGAGGTAAAAATCTGACAGAGACATTTGACTTATGTGTTGTCAGATACTCAGCAACACATTAAATGAATAGTCACGAATCAAACATTTCAGAACACGATAATTATCGGAAAGAATGCCGCATTCTTTGTGTGCTTAAAGGCGCTCCATTCCCAAATGCCTAACGCGTAACGTGTTAATTGTTGTTACGTGTTAATTAAACGGTTAATTATGTTGTCTTTCAGGGCTGATGTTGGGGCGGTCGCTTTGCCTTTCTTTCTGCTTCTCTGCTCTGCCAGTTGTTGGACAGATTTGACCAAGGGGCGGGTTCTTTCCCCTGCGAGGGTTAAGTAGCTGCCCGCCGCGGGGCAGAGAAAGCATTTAGCATCAGTCCGTCTCTACTTTACTTCTCTATCTCTGACTCTCGGGAAAGACTCGGACTTTTATACTGAGGCTAAATTTAGGGGGCTGGTCAGTGCACAGCGTCCCCATCCTGCACGCGGTTCCGTTCCCCAGCTTCGTACTGGTCTGGTTTATGTATGCAGTGATATTTTACGAAAACCAGTTTTTTCCAGGCGCAGAGTTGCACGTGAGTGAGGAGCAGCTCATCGGACGGCAGAACTGACGCGCTTGTAGCTTTTTCTGGCAACTCAGCAGACTTTGGTGATTTTTCTTAAACCAGAAAAAGTGTATTTTTCAGAATTCAATAATTTTTTACTTTGCATAATTACGAATGGAAATGGCCTTGAGTGGGACCATTTTACCATCCATCTCTACATTTTCCAACCAAAAGGAGAAATGCTGGGAAGATGTAAGTTGGTCTGTTTTATTTATTGACTCTTGCTTCATGCACTTGTTTTGCAGCTATCAGAACACATATTTATATTTGCTGCACGTTTTACGTTGTGTTTGGGAGTTTGGCGGAAGTGGGTAAATAATGGATTACGCTTGTGCTGTTTTATTGCAATTTTATTGACGTGACTTACATATATTAGTTATCTGAACGGGCTGGAGAAAATTACGCATTCTGAAACAAACTGTGCTCTCATCCCTGAACCAGAAGTGGAAGGGCGACGTGAACAGCGGGCCAGACATGGACAGCAGTTGCCTGGGCAGAAAAGACGAAGAGGACCTGGACAGGTTCTTGGATCTTGAGTTTATTCTCGCTAACACCGCCGATTCCAACAGTGCGCCACCCGCCAGGACGGTACTAGAATCATATCGACTTCAGGATTCCGGGGTGTCTGTTTATCAGCAGCAGCAACGGCATCAAACCGAGATGCCCCAGCAAACGGCCAATTACACGTCTGTCCCAGACATGAACAGTCCCCCACCGCCCTACAACAGCCTGATGGCGGAGCTCCTTCGCTCCGACGTGGATACGAGCTTCCTCCCCGGGAGCAGCCCCGGTATTCAGGGGACATTCTTGGTCAGTTCCACGCCTTTCCAGACTACTCAGGATGTATTCTCCGAGCACCCCAACATTAAAGCTGAGCCCACCTCAGTGGACACATACGGACCTGTCATGGGTCTGGTGCCTCAGAGCTGCACTAAAATCAAGCATGAAGGCAACATCTCCTGCATGATGTCGTATGAGCAGCCCCGGCTCGCAAGCTCCCCGCATGGAGCGATGGGCAGCATGACCCCGCCACTTAGCCCGGACGACCTGATGAACTCTGAGTGCCAGCAGCCCCAGATGTGCACCTCCACCTCGCCGACGTTCCCGCAGATTTTCCACCTACACCACCGCAACGCACCCGCCGGGTTTCCTCACCAGCACGCCGGGATGCAGCTCTCCTTCACCGAGGCGCACCGTCATCACCAATTCCCCGGCATGTTCGTAGAGGACGCGGCCATGGGCCTGCAGCAGGCAGCCGGCCAGCGGGTTCTTCTCACTCCCCCCTCCTCCCCGCTGGAAATTATGGACACGAAGCCAAAGAGGGGTCGCAGGTCCTGGCCGAGGAAACGAACTGCGACACACACCTGCACTTTCACTGGGTGTGGAAAGACCTACACAAAAAGTTCCCATCTGAAGGCACATCTCAGGACTCACACAGGTAAGAGCTGCAGGTTGAGTCTAGCGGTCAAGTTATTTATCCACTTCGTCAGTACCTGCCTTCGATCTATGACGTCACTGATGGGAGTTCTTTGTGTTTATAGGAGAGAAGCCATACCACTGCAGCTGGGAGGGTTGCGGCTGGAAGTTCGCTCGCTCTGACGAGCTCACACGTCACTTCCGAAAGCACACTGGGCACCGGCCATTTCAGTGTCACTTGTGTGAACGGGCATTCTCCCGCTCTGACCATCTCGCTCTCCACATGAAGAGGCACATGTGAGCAAATTCCAGAACGACAAAAACAGACAAGGACTTCTTTGCACCGCATCAGCCAGATAAAAGAACTGTAAGAATCCTATGATCAGCCACATGGATGCTATGCCAATATGTAGATGCAAGTTCCTATAGGAGTATTAACTTTAGTGGTACCAGAGAGGATAATGGGACCACTGTTGACTACACTGTAATAGCTATATGTATTTTATAGGATTATTATGGTGGGGTTTTATTGGGGCTAATAAAGCATTAAGACAATATGTCCTCACATTAGGCTATAGACATATTTTCTGAAAAAAAAAATTGTATAGGGTTTTGTGTGTGTGTGTGTGTGTGTGTGTGCGTGCGTGCGTGCGTAAGAAATGACAAGCAAACCACAAACAGCAAACAAATGCGACCAGATATGACAGAAACAGATGGATTCTTTTCTGAATTCTTGTAGATGTAGCTGGTACTACTTTTTTGTTTGTTTTTTTGCAAGGCCAAAAGGAACATTCCACTTAACATATCAGGCACATGCCACTGAAGCAATTGGATGCAGACAATCCTTAAAAGAGTGATATTTGAGTTTGTCTTTTTACCATTAGTGCCTTTATATATCACTTCATTACACACCTAACAAGTGCCATATTCTCTACTGGCCAAAAGACAATCAAAGTTTTATTCATTGTGTTTTATTATAACTATAAACACCACATGAAATAAGCTTTGAGAAAAATGTTTTATTAAAAAACTGCCTTTATTCTGTCCTCCTTGAAGGCTGGAACTGAATGTCCTGTCTGTGAGCCTGTCTGCTAGCTAGTAGCATTTGAAGTCAGGGTTTTACAGTCTCACAGATGTGCATGTCATCTCAACTCCAAGTGACTGACAAAGGACTAGGCAGACTTTGGCAAAAAGATTTGTATGTGTCTTGAAGAAATGTACTGCCTTGTGAATTGAGTCCTTTTATATATTGTAAATAGTTTATTTTAATGTACATAATAAACTAAATGGACAACATGATCTCCGACTACTGAGTTTGATTGTCAAAGTTTTGGATAGATGGTTCACACATTTGTATAAA
>VUQS01020223.1:1622-12335 GCA_015108495.1 Heterochromis multidens
CAGAGGGATGGAAGGTAAGGGTAAGAGGTGAGAATGTGGTTTGCATTTTGTCTGTGGGAAAACATGTTTATATGGGACTTTCAGAGCATTTCTATGACCAAAAAAAAAAAAAAACATGGGGAAAATGTTTAATTTCAGCTTTTTGAATGATAAAAGGCCTGTTAACTGTTAACTGTTTGGCCATCTTTTATGAGATGGTCTATTTGTGAATTACAGATGATCTAGAGCAGGTGTTGGTGGGGTGAAAGTTGAGCTTTAGGACTCTTGATCTAGCAGAGTGGATCTCCCTGCTCTGATGGGACTGAGGGAATCGTAGCAGGGAGCCTGAGAGCTGATGTTGATGAGTGATAGTTGGCTTATTTTCTTTTTGACAGGTCCGCTGCCAGAGCCCGTCATTAATGGAGGGATGGAGGAGAAGGTAAGATCCACCAGAAACGCTTAAAAGTATGTAGCACTCTTGTTTGCTTTAGAGGTGCAAAACCAAAGGTTTAACTTTGACCTTTTGAAGACCGTGAAGGTTTGTCAGTGTCCCACAGCAGTACCTTCTCTTTTCACCAATGCAGCAAGGAGAACAATAACAGCTCCTGCTTTAAATACTCTGTTGCTTCTCATGTGGTGCTCCACAATGCTACAACCCAGTGGGCCAAGGCCAAACAGTGAAAGCAACATACAGCTTTTGGAGTGGTGTGCCACTTGAGAGAACTGATACGCTGGTGAAATGAGTTATTAATCAGACTTTCCTGTAATTGTGTGTGTAATTCCTGTAGAAAACTCCACCCAGCCAGCCAGTCAGTACTCCATTAGCTTCAAATTATTTGAAAAAGTTTGTCTCAGTAATATAAAAAATAAAAATCATACAATAGATAAGTGCCCTACCCAAAGTGGAGTGTGTGGCTGATAAATTAAAGCTGAAAGCTTCACTTTGAGCGGAGGCATGGAGAATGTGGCAGCTTCCTGTATCCTGCTGAGGGTTTGGCTGTAATTCCACTGAGACACAACAGTCACAATTTACAGCAGGAGGCAAGTGAACACACTCCCAGTTAGAGCAATAATTTTACATGATGAGAAACCCGTATTCCTTCTGTTAGTGGAGAGAGAAACAGGCAGAAACCAGACTGCGCATAAAACACAGACATAATGGAAGGTTAGTCTTACTGACCCCTCAGAATGCTTTACACTGAAAGCCACATTTAATTACTCACACAGCTCTTTATTCTACAAACTTTAACCAAAACATGCACGTGCTTGGTGGAGTTGTGGCTCCTTTGTAATGTAAATGTAAATTTGCATACATTAGTTAACTGTAATTGAGGGTGTCTCTCACATCTCTCTGCTCTCCCTGGATCTCCCCTGTTCTCTCTTTTCCTTTCTTTCACTGTGGAATGGTTACTCTCTCTTTCTTTCTCTAAGACATGCACACAAACTGATTCTCTGGAGGGGAGAGATAACCAAAGATATTTTTATGCACTGTTTTACGAAATCTATAAAAATCTATTTGACTAATACACAGAATTGTTCCTGCAAATGTTTCACAATAGAAAATGTTAAGAAATGATAAGAAATGAACGGTTTCTGACCACCGAAATGCCAGAGAACTTTTACTTTGAAATGGAAATAGGAAATGTTGAGTCTTTTATAAACAGTACCTTTTAACAGAACTGGCTCAGATCAAAAGTTTAAAAAAAGCCACCGATTATACATATCAAACATAAGGAATAAGAAATGGGCAGTTATATTCAGCAGGGTACTGTAAGATGAAACAGGCAGTTTATGTGAATAAAGGAGAAACATAAACACTGTTCTTAGTTTTTTAACTTTTATTGTTTAGCAGTCTAAACATTTTAAAGCATGTTGTGATGGCTTTCATCTTTACTTGTTAACATACAGGCTAATAAAGGAAACTTGAAGTCATTGTGCTACTGAACATAGCCAGCAGCTACCACCTTTTTTTTTTTTAAGGTGGTATGTGGTCTTTCGTGTTATTTGGAGCATCAGTTAACATCCTGAGCCAGTCAACACACCTTAAATATTTGTCGTACACCCCTCTGGACAAAGGCTACATTGGGGGGGTGGCATCAGCTTCAAACACCCCCCAAACAGCCGCTGTAACTGGTGGCATCACCCTAAACAGCTGAGGCATCACTCCCAAATGTCATGGCATCTGGGGGTGCCACAGCTCGGTGCCGTGCCACAATTTGAGCACGCACTCGCTCTCTCTCGCTGTGAGGTAACACTGCTAACCAGTGCACCACTGTAGCCACAGTGACATGACCCAGTGGTTTGTCAAGCTCTGTTTTGAAGGCTCGACTTTTATCATCATGTCCGTTGCCATCTTGCTTGTTTGGAGCCAAACAGCCTTAGTTGACTGTAGTTGACCAAGAGGCTGGAGTTATCAGCTGCTGCTGCATCCACAGAGTGAATCCGTGCATCACACAGACGCTGATACTTGCTGGTTAGTGCCAAATAATAGACAAATAAGAGGCATCCACACAGAAAGCAAATGGCGCCTAGATAACCCTCTAATGTATCTGCTACCTGAGACTGTCACATGTCAGTCTCAGGCCTGAGAAAAAGTTTAACTTGGGATTTGCCCACTTCGCCAGCGATTATGTCACCCGTCATCGCTTGAAGTCGCAGAGTATCACTGACTGTCTGTGGTCGCCTCCTCGCTGCTAGTCTGTTCCTGTGTCGATACCTCTCTAGTATTTCACTCACCAAAACGTGAGCACAGACTTCTTGAACAAGCTTTTTGTACAAATAACCGCACGGCAAGACGTCAGATAATTGCATCAATAAGACTCAAAATCACTCACAACACAAACACTGTCAGCAAGTCCAGTTTCACGCCTGGAGTTAGCTGAAGTGATGTCAAGCATACACCCGCTGCTCAAAAGCTCCCACACCCTTAATCATGTGTGACTTTAACCTTTAATGCAATTTAAACAGGGGAGTTTTTGGAATATTCAGCATGTGAATAGCTGTTATGAAGGGGAAATTATTTATAGAGGCCAGAAACTTTTTGTTACTGTTGCTGGGAGTATGTGGGCTTGCATGGTTTACAGCATGTTCTCATATGGCCATGAAAAGAATTGTAGGTTTTGATACGTCTTCACTGGCTTTATTTGCTGCTAGGTTGAAAAAATGAACCGAGGTCTGTCTAAAGGAAACCAGATGTGCCAACTGTAGACCAGGGCAGCTGTTTTTCTCCTGATTTCAATCTTTATGCTAAGCTAAGCTAACCAGCCACTGCCTTTACCTTCATATTTACTGAACAGATATGAGAATGGTTTCAGTATTCCAGCAAATTTAGCAAAATATCAAACTATTCCTTTGAAATTCCACTCCATATCCCATCATATTCCAACCAACTGTGTGCGTGTGTGTGTGTGTGTGTGTGTGTGTAGCTGCGTCACAGGAATGCTTTCTGAGGGCCTCTCCAGTAACCGAGAGTGTCTCATTCCCATGTGAATACCCTAGACTTCTATGTAAATCAGTCAATGACTTGAGATAATGGCCGGGCTCAGATGAAGAGCACAAACTAAAAGAAGCTACTGTGTTTAATGTGGCAGCCTTTCACTTTGGGCTTTTGTCCAAAACGCTCAAAGTGAAGCCTGACCCCGGACTTCCCGCTAGCCGGGATCTGCATGCGCAGCGGTGAAGTTGCATGTTCCACGTATTGTTGCGTAACAAAAGGTTGAAGCGCTGAGAAGGAGGGGCGGTGGGAGCAAGAGGTCAGAGAGAAACCGTCACGGAGGTGAAAGATATTTTTAGTGGGCTGCAGAGCAAAACCTAACTGCAGTCAGGTTTTTCAGACTCAGTCCTGATGCTTCCTGTTAAATTTCCTCGCCTGCAACCTTGTCAGCTCATTAAAAACTGCTGCACACTGCTGGAAAAATGAGGGAACGTTGACTATTTTAACCAGGAAGAAAACCAGGACAAGTTTCTCAAATTTCACCATTTCACCACTCCTATGAAAACAAAGTTTAACTTGGAGATTTTACTGATTAGATAACATTTTCCTGATATTTTCAGAGGTGTCAAAAACATGGAATTTGTGTCACTAAATCGAACATATTTAACAGTAAAAAGGGACCTCAAAGCCTACCATCAGTCTTATTTTTTGCCTATAAGCATATTTAGTTGCTTTTACTAAACTTTTTTTTTTTTTTATGTTTGAAAGACAGCTTGAAAAACATGTAACCTGTTTGTCTTTCTTGAGCAGCCTGGAATAAAGTCCACTTGTTCTTAATAGGAAAAAAAATAACTCAAATCCAATGCTGCCTCTTTGTGGTAAGGTTTGGTACTACAGGAATGCTGAGAAAAAGTTGGACTTTGTCCCACTGCTCAGTTTATATGTGCAAATTCATCAGTGATGCTCATGAGTGTTTGTGTTTGCAGGTGAACGGCAGTGTGGCAAAAGAAGCGGCGAGGGACTCAAAGCTGTCAGTCAGCCCCTCTCCATCCAACGCCTCATCCAACGCCTCGCTCACAACCCCGCCCGCAAACACCCCGCCTGAGGTATGCCACAGAAGACGAGAGCGCAGCTCTCGCTCTTGTTGGGTTTTCTCTCGTTTTCTTACCCGTTGCTTTTCATTCTTCAGGGCACAGATGCCATCCCAGCTCTCAACCTGACGCTGCAGCAGGTCAAAGAGCTCGCGCACCAGAAACGCTCCAACAAGAGAGCCCCGCCCATGGACTGGACCAAGAAAAACGAACTCTTTAGCAACCTATAGGGCACATCACCTCACCTTACATACACAGACACACACACAAACACAATCAGACAGATGTTTTTTATTATCTTAAAGAGAAGTTCCAGCCATTGGGTAAATTATTCCTGTTATTATTACTCCTCATGTTATTATAACCCAGATATTATGCTATATAATGTCCTATTACCAAGAAAAGTGCATATGCCAATGAGAGAGAAGTGGAGCATGATAAAAATTCGTCTGCATGTGTGCGGCCATGGCCATGTGTGTATGAAGGCATGGGTTTTCTGAGCGTGTGTAGATCCTGACAGTCCCTGCTCACCGGAGTTTGGTGCCTGTGGATCCAAGAAGGGGCGCTAAGATTAACAGGCCGCTCCTCTGTCTGCTTATCGGCCTTTTAAAAGTTTGTACTAACGTTTAAAACACTGAAGTGTCTTCTGACAAAACAGCGTGACAATCAATACATTTCTCTCTGTCAGTTTTCGGGAGCAAACCTCTGACAGAAGATTAAGTTGAATTACTTTTCGTGTCCTTTATTTCACTGGATTTATTTTCTGTTCTCTCATTAACACTTTTTTTTAATAGCGATATCACCTTAGAGCTCTTTCTTCCCTAATGAATTTCTAACATGAATATCCTTCTGTTTTGGGAAATGCTTACTGATGCCTTTAAAACTGGAAGTTGCTGTATTTTAAAGTGTGTTCTATTATAATATATGTACATATATCATATATCATGTATATTTTTACACATATGACTTAAATTCCACCCTGTAATGAACGTGGTCTCAACTTTGTTGCAACAGTGTCGTCTGCCACTCAACCATACATGCATTTTCTTTTATAAAATGTGAACTCCAGCATATTATTAGTATAACTTATACCGTCCTTATAACCATTATTGTTACTGTGAATGGCTGCTCACACACAGTTCACATTTTTAGTATACTGAATATTTTTATTGGTTCAACAGAAATTAGACATTGATTTTTTTTTAATTTTTTTTTTTACTTATTTCTGTGTTAAGAGCTATAATTATGTAGGGTTTGGATGATGTTCATAAGAGGGAGTGTCTGTGTTTCTTTAGAGTGTATGCATTTGTCCAGTATTGATAAAAGATATCATTTTAATGACTGATTTATATAAAGAGTTTTTGTAGTTTGTGTAAGCAGTAAGAGATTTCTATGCTGTAATGCGTCATTGGAGCAATATCCTGGTATTTGAGAATAAATAAAAGTACTATACAGTGCTGGCTTGGTTTTTGAAGAAACTTAGTAAGTGTGTGTGTGTGTGTGTGTGTGTGTGTGTGTGTGTGTGTGTGTGCATGCAACAAATCCCTTATAAAACAGATACTACAAAGAAAATTCCACTTTGTGATTCTGGAAGTTATGAATTCATTACCACTGTTGCAGCAACACACTAAATATTAACTTGAGTAAACAGCATTCATTCCACAGCAGATACTTTTTTAAGTGGAAAATAGTTTTGTATATGTTTCTAAGTCTGTATTTAAATAGGTTGTCTCATTGAAATCAAGATATGTTTTTCCATAGAGACCTGTGTAAAAAACATGCAGTTTAAGAGCAGACAGAGACGTAATACAGTTAGGTCTCCATTTTCAGAGGCTCAAAAGTAACTGGAAAAATGAACATAATGTTAAATATAAGGATCGTTTTTCAAACTTGGATAAAAAATCCTTTGCAGTCAAAGACTGCCTGAACCCATGGACATCACCAAATGCTGTGTTTCCTCCTTTGAGATGCTCTGCCAGGGCTTTACTGCAGCCACCTTCAGCTGCTGCTTGTTTGTGGGTCTCTCTACCTTCAGTTTTGTTTTTAATAACCATAAAGCATGTTCTGTTGGGTTGAGATCAGGTGACTGACTTGGCTCTTCAAGAATATCCCATTTCTTTACCTAGAGAAACTCTTGGGTTGCTTTTGCAGTTTGCTTTGGATCATTATCCATTTGCACTGTAAAGCACTGTCTGATCAATTTTGCAGCACTTGGCTGAATCTGAGCAGAAAGTATAGCCCTGCACACTTCACAATTCATCCTGCTGCTTCTATCTGCAGTCAGATCACTAATAAACACTAATGACCCGGTTCCACTGGCAGCCATACATGTTTGTGCCATAGCATTGCCTCCACCATGTTAGACAGATAATGTGGTATGCTTTGGATCAGCTATTTCCCTCCTACTACTTCTACTTTTTTCTTCCCATCATTCTGGTACAAGTTTATCTTGGTTTCTTTGTCCAACATAATATAACATGCATAATATATTATGTATGTTCAAAAATTAAGAAAAGGATGTGCAGGGGTAGTGGCAGATACATAAATGTCACCTTTTAAAATGGTTCAATGAAATCAGAGAATGTAACTTTACAGTTTTATGAAAATCGTTCCATTTATAGGCAGCAAAGTATTTAAATCCAGCTTTTCCAAGCTGTGAATAAGAGGTACAGCTAATGTTAACATGTCCTGTGACCTGACATTGTAATTACTGTGTTTAAATTTAATTAAAGAGCAGAGGTAACCAGGCAATCTTTTCAGTAAAGTCTTGTAAATAAACGCCACACAATGCTGCTTTCTTTTGTTAGCTAGGGAGGGCTATCCCACTTATACAAGATGCAGTGATTAGGGAGGAAAGAATCGCTTGTGACAAATCACAGCGCACTGTGATAAAACAGGATTTGTCTCTACACAAAAATCTAATTTTTGTCTTAAATTTTCTTGACAGTTGTTCTACATGGGTCTCAAAAGGGAGTCTAGCATCCAGCCAGTGTCCTAGGCAGGGGCAATTCTAGCATCAAACCTTTAGGGGGGCTCAGCCCCCAGTCATAATGTCATGCGTACAGTGCCTTGTAATTAATATTCAGAGAAAATGCTGCTTGCAAACATATTCACCTTTGCAAATCTCAATTCAACTGGGTACACATTACAATGTTACTTTTAAAAGCAATTTAATTAGTTGGATGACCTATTGTAGTGTCTAAGAATGATTCAGAATGAATAATCACAGTTTTCAATGTAGTACACCAGTTTTTCTGTGGACACTTTAGTTATCAAACCTGAGGCAAAGGCTCAATTGTGTTGACCAGAATTTTCCAAAGTAAGTTAAAGAACAATTTGTGGCAAAGCAGATAAGAGGAGAAACATGCACAGCATTGTTTCAGTCTCTGTTTTTTCAGTCTCTTAACCACATAAAGGCAGCCTATTTTACTTTAACCAATTAAAGTAACATTCTTCAGTACAGAGATTTTTTTAAGAAAAAAATCCCGCTGTCACTCTGTACACCTGGACAAAAAGCAAACTGGTAATCGAGTTGCTTTTACATTAAAGTTTTTAAATTCATACAAAACCTCATTTTTTTTGTGCAGAATCAACACAGGACATCAGGTTCCCGGATCCAAGAGTGGAGAATAGATTTGTAGTCTATCACTGTTTAAGCCATGTTTAGTGATATGAATTCTCTTAAATGCTATTATTCATATCAATGAATATGTTCTATTTAGAGTGTGAAAGCATCATCAATGAATTTGAGCAGAACTGAAACTACCTCGGCTTTATAACTTTTGTTGATTTCATGTCCACTCTAACCTGTTGCTTTTTGCTCTCTCTCCTTTTGCGGTCTTCATCCAGCTCTCTCTCCTTCTCCCTCTCTCTATCCTCCTCTTTCAGTCTTTGCTGTCACCAAAAGGTAAATGTAACAGTGAAACAAAATTTACAACCCAATAAAAGGCTGATTTACATCACTTTATAACAATATTCTAATTGAATATGGGCTGACTCTGGCCACTGACAGGTAACATCCTTCTGACCTGCTTTCTGCTGTACTGTAAACAAACAATGAAATTGAATTCAACCAGAATAGGAAACTAATAAAGTACATCCGCTCCTTGGCTGGCAACTAGTGATACAGCAGCAGACTAGTTAATATCTAGCGATCCAGCCTACATAAGCTAATGTTTTTGATGCTATTAGGAGAACAAATATACGTAAGCAAACACTTTTCACATCACAGCAATGACCCTGAATTATCAGAACAATTTACACTTAATCTTATGTACTAATGACAAGCCTCTGTGTGCGTGCACTGTAACATCATGACATCAAGAACACATTTAAACTTGTTTTTGTTGTAACCTGTACTGTTTCCAAAAGACAAGTTAGGAAAAAACAATATTAGAAGACAATTTCAGAAAAATAATACTAAAATATATTATTATTGCTACTATTTAGGGGTGATTGAGCACCCCAAAAAAGGGTCTAAAATCGCCAGTGGTCCTAGGTATTTATTTATTTATTAACAGTCAACACTTTCAATTTTATGGCCATGAAGGGTTTGAATATGGACTGTAGGCTGGATACTTTTAGGTAAGCTTGTGAATAGCATGTACTTCATTTTTCATGTATGGAATTAAAACAAGCTTATGTTTGATAAGAGAATTTAGAAACAATCAAAAACAGACTGTAGATTTCCAATGGCCAGATCAAGGGAAGAGTCAGTGGCATATATAATAGTGTCATCTGCATAAAAATGTACACTTTGGTAGAGATGAATTTGCATATATACAATGTGAATAAAATAGGAAGAATGGATGGCAAGTGGATTTGGCCTGAAACCTTTGGACACTACTGTCTTCTATCAGAAAGGCTCATAGTTAAAGAAAAAACAATTTTTTTTTTTCATTTTTTATTAAGTTTGCTGAGATGTTTGATGCCATGTTTTTTTCATCTGCTCTCGAACTGTCAATTTGTGTATTCTAGCCTACAAGTCAGGACAGCAGAGTGTTGTCTGCGCTGCTCTTCTATCCTCCATCATGTCACCGTGTCTCCAGCAGCTGTCTCTTACTAATGGCCTCGACCTTTCTGTTCTTCCTTTATAGCCCCACCATCATTATCACAGCTCACTGTCACACCCCGAGCAGCGCACTTTCTGTCTCTGGGGTTCAATAATTGGACTTCATGACACTGATGGAGAGTACAGGGTGAAATTAGGTAAAATGATGACTCAGTAAGGACACGTAATAATGATGATGCTTGTTATAATTGCTTATTAGGAGTCAACAGAAGTGTGATTATTACAGAGACAGTACAAATTATGCTCATATTGGTTGGAATACCTTCGAGTATCCATTTAATGTCTGTGAAACTTTTTATTATAGAACTGTTTAACCTTTGGGGGCAATTAAATACCTTTATTGTGCAAATAAAGATTCGGAATTTAAATATAAGCACATCTGATATCCACTCTGACGCTAAAGTTTACACTAATCGTAATAAGAGAACCTTTTATTTGTGAGTGTTGAGAGTGGAGGACAGTTATAGTACTGTATGAAGCTACAGCCAGCAGCTGCTTAACTTAGCATTAGCACATAGACCAGTGTATGTGTCGATTAAGCAAACAAAGGATAATATATTAAATAGTAAGAAGATTTAGCTTATTTCAAGTCTTCAGATTTACCTTTAAACAGGAGAGTTATCCTTTTATGTAACTCTTAACAAAAACAGTGGATTTGTCTTACTAATGCTGAACTATGCTAACTTTTTAATACACAACATAAGCACTCACTGCTTGAAAGTTATTTAAGCAATCGAGTCACTGCTTACAAAAACTGATGCACTAGAAGCTGGGACACTTAAATCTAGGTACCTGGACTGTACAGTCTCTCATGACCTCACCATGTTCAGTGAATTTTTGTTACAAATGCACCCAAAATAAATTCAATACAGTCATACACATCAAAGTCTGTTTACAAACCTAAAGAATTTTTCATGCATTGGTTTTGCATTGTCCTGTTGAAATACACAAGACCTTCCCTGAAATAGACGTCGTCTGGAGGGGAGCATATGTTGATCTAAAACCTTTAAATACCTTTTAGCATTCATAGTTCCTTCCAAAACATGCAAGCTGCCCATACCATATGCACTTATGCACCCCCATACCATCAGAGATGCTGGCTTTTGAACTGAACACTGATAACACACTGGAAGGTCACC
>VUQS01020234.1:1470-17034 GCA_015108495.1 Heterochromis multidens
GTCAGAGTTGAACACTCCCAGAGCTGTCAGCTGACACAGAAACAAAGGGCACACTTAACTTTAGACAAGCACACTGGCTTTACTGTCACTTAACTGTTTAACCATTAAAAATGTTTACAGCCTCTGAACACCACTCACTTTGCTTACTTATAGTGTCAAACAATACAGCCTGAGTGAAACTGAAGCTACACACAGAATGATAATAACCTGTGTGTGTGTGTGTGTGTGTGTCTCTGTGTCTGTGTCTGTGTCTGTGTGTGTGTGGGTGTGTGTGTGTGTGTGTGTGTGTGTGTATTCCCTGGGTTAGTGGACTAGTATCAGTGTCCTGTCCTAATTAAAGCGGTCAGGCTGCAGAGAAACAACCAGGAAATAGAAAATAATTTCCCAGAGTTTGTCAGGACATCGCAGAGCGCACACTCGTATGTGTGTGAACACACGACTAAAACCTTATTTGAGTGCAAAGAGTAGAAGCAGGGGACGTCATGTGATTGAGAAATTATGCATCCATGTCTGTGTTTCGTCCAGCACATCAGCACGACATAAAGTATGTGTTTTACTTGAATTTACAACGTTGTGTGAGCACCGCCTCATCGTCCTTCTGATGGAGCTGCTCTTTCTATGAATAGCTTTCCATGAACCTCAGGGATTCACACCCAACACGCTGATACTATAACAGCCTCAGGAAAAAGGCCGAAGAAAGGCGCAAAGATGCAACAAACTGGAGAAAAAAGGGAACAAACGGACCAAAAATCTGAGATGCCAATTCACACAGGACTGATATTATCACAGGACTTCTGATTTGGGCAAAACAGGGGTCGAGACGGGTTAAAGTCTAGCATTAAACCCGAGTCAGTGGACCTGCAGAGGGATGCAGGATGAGTTTGAGATCAGATGAACTGCTGAACGTCCAGCCCACCTTCTTATTTCCGAGGGACCTGTACTGGAAGATCGTCAGTAATCTGAGTGATGGGAAGCTAGTTTCCCAGCCAGTGCTGCTACTTACTGACACACTACACTGAATTAGTCAACCCTGTCCAATGAAGATGGTGTTTAACTACCTGAAATAACCTGAAATAACCTGCAGGCATGCTTCCATTAGTTAACATTAGCTAGAAGCTCAGGGCTTGTTCCCTGTAGTTTTCACTGGTTAAATTCCTGATTGGTCAGATAAGCTTCACAGAGTGCGAGCTTTTTGTTCTGATGGGGATCGACGGCTGTTTGCTGACAGTGAAGTGCATCACACACAAGACTGGGAGAAGATGGTGGTTATCCCGTCCCTGCTCCCAAACAGCCAATCACAATCAGCCAAAGTCCTTCTAGGAACAGGTCTCACCACTCGGCAGCCATTTTAGAATGCCTTAAATTTAGATTTGATGTGTGACCTCTGACCTCAGGTGGCTGCTGAGTGGCAAAACTTGCTCCTAGAAGGACTCTGCGTGCATCAGTGCAGCTTTATTTCAGATTTTTTTAACCTCTCTTTATTCAGGCAGCTTTCACCAGCAGTACTTGACTTTTTTATATGTCAGCGGGTGAAATTCTGCCAAGCAGTGAATGTCTGGAGTAGAGCTATTTACACGTCCAAAAACTGGACGACCTGAAAAGACTTGTAAATGTTACTTGGTGTTAACGGGTCTTACAGGGGATTTATAGTTCTGCGTTAAATCTCGTCATAACTGCAGACCACTCTGAAACCCCACGCCATAACCTGATGTGCACCTCACTGCAAATACAACTACACGTCAGGTCGACGCAGCCCGCAGTGACTCTGATTGGCCTGTTCAGCACCATCGATTCCTCCTGTGGATTTATTCCAGCTACTTTTTCACTGCAGTTTTTAAATTTATCCGTGAGAATAACAATCATCGTCTCAGTATAAGGAACAATAATCACAGCATCCATAAACGGACTCACAAATGTCAGTAAATTCCTGGAGGGAGATGCTGAAACTATCAGGACGGACGTGAGGGAACGTACAAAGAAGCAGAAAAACTAGAGGGACAAATATGTTTGACCACAACAAAGAGCGAGGACCCAGGAGGGGAAAAAGTCCCAGCATTTTATTTGTTTCTATCGGCTGGCACCACATAAAACACCGGGACACGACCACACAGTAATTAACCCATAATGCACCAGCACAAGCATAAATGCAGCTACGACCTCGGCCACAGGAGGTTACATCGTAGCTCTACTGCAGAGTCTAAATCAGGACTTACCCGAAACCCAATTTGTTATCCATATGCAGGAAAAGGGCTTCTTCCTATTACTTCCTTTCACAATAAAAGTCCTTGTCGTAAACACTAGTGACTGCTGATTTCATGATCCAGCAAAAACGGTTTTAAAAAATGTATTAGTTGTGTAAAGTAACTATAAAAAACAATTATGCATTCAATCGTGAAAAGTTTATTATTTTAGTTTATTTTTTATTTCACTGCAAAAGTCAAACTAAACTGTGTTTTCAGTGTGCCTCTAAAATTAAACAGCAATTAACATGAAGTGAAACTCTAATTTAGGCTCTCATTTATAAATTTCTGTAGTTAAAAAATACAACTGCGAAATCAACATCCAGTCAGATAAAAGATGACGTGACACGAGGTGACAACAGTTCAGTCATTTCAATCCATCCCCAGCAAGAAAACGATTCAGTTTACACTGCAGTGGTGACAGGAAGTACACACCTTTCACACAGCATTACAGAAAGAAAAAAGGGTGCTTGTGTTATGGATCTGGGGCTGAGGGGATGATCAGCTGACTGATGGACTGCATGTTTCAGGGTTTGGGAATGTGTCTGTGAATGGCACTGTTATTTCTTGATTACTCACTGGTGTCAGGAAGTGACGGAGTCTGTGGTTACCTGCCGTTGTAAGACAGGTGTGGTGGGCCCAGCCTCTGGATGAAGAAACCATCTTCAGCACAGAGTCAGAGGTGTGTTGCTGTTGTTTTATTAAACCTGTGGGTGTGTTTGTTTCTCATATCTGTACAGCCCGTGTTTGGTGCGCACTCACCGCTATCAGCGTGCTGTTCCGGCTCTGCTCCCCCGCCGTCCCTCCGCTCTCCCCGTGCTCCGCAGCGCCGCCTCCTCCGCCTCCTCCGCCTCCGCCTCCTCCTCCTCCTCCTCCCGGCGCTCTCTGCCCGGCCTGGTCGCCGCTGGGCTGGTGCTGCCGGTGCTTGTTGGACCGCTTGGCTTTGGACTGCAGGCAGCGCTGGTGCAGGGCGTAGGTCTGCTGCCGCTCCACCTCCTGCCGCTCCATCATCGCGGTCATGTAGCGCTCCTCGCAGCTGTTGTGATGCTGCCGGAAGTGCTCGATCCTCCGGCGGAGCCGCTCCATCACCTCGCTGCGTCGCGGTGTAACAAAATCCGCCATCATCAATAAAGACTTGCAGTAAACTCCCGGCTCAGGTTTCGTCCATAAATTGCTGAATCTGGCGTCTACACCCCCCCTCACCCTTTACAAAGGCTCCAGTGCTGGCTCCATGGAGGCGGCCTTTGTGCTGCTAACGGCCTTCAGTCACACTCGCTGCCGGAGAGGAGAGGTCAGGTTCTCGGGGGCAGCACCATCCAGCCTCCTCACCTACCACAGCTCGTTTAATTAGCTGTGTAAAGCTACGGGAGTCCTGCCTCAGCCCTCCGCTCCTGATCATTTACACCCGAGTCTGAGAGACAGGCTGCTGCCTTCAGACCCACTCCCGCTGGGCTAACTTCAGCTAGCACATTCCTCCACTCTAAATCAATGCTGGAGCCTCAGAACCGCCTCAGAACCGCCTCAAACCCACCCGAACATGAGCTAAACGGAGCCTGGTCTGGAGCTACACTCCGTCTCCTCGTCCGCCTGCCCGTTACTGGCGGTGCTCCGCTCCCGGCAGCCTCCTAACGGCTCCACAACTCCCCTCAAACTTTCCTCTCCTCGGCTGCTGGGGTTAGCCTGGATAGCATGGGGTTAGCTGGCTGGCTAACAACTTGTCAGCTAATGAAACTATTTTAACCAAACCGCCAGAGTTTCAGGACATGTGAAGCACAGTGAGAGTTAAATTCACTTACTGTGAGAGTGCTGCTGTCCGCTCTCCTACAGCATCTGTCCCCGCATCTGTCCGCCGAACAGCTGATCCTCCCGCTAGCCGCTAGCCGCTAGCCGCTAACGCTGTTTGGGGTTCGTAAGCATTTAAATGAACCATCATACTTTAAATCTGTGTCCCCACCGCGGATAACCTTTCCCTCGGCTGAGCCCGCGTCGGAGACGACCTTTCTGGGAGCGGATTCCTGGGTAGCAGCGGGATGAGAGTCCCTCAGAGCCTCCTCTTTGTTTTCCAACGAACAAGTTACGCTGCCGCCATCTTGGAAACTTTCTCTTTTCTCCTCCTTCGTCAGCGACACAGGAATGTCCCCGCCCCTTCCGGTTACGGACAGTGGAAACAACCAATCAGGAGAGAAGACAGCCTTTCTCTCACTTTTAAATAAACAATACATAACAAACACATCCGCGCATGCGCACAGTCCACGATCTGTAACCGTAAATGGAGGAGTTTGTTTTGTTTTACCAAAGAAAGCCAGAAACTTAAATACGTTCTGATTTTTAATATGTATTTAATTTATTATGAATATTAATTTTTAATTATAAAAATGTTACTGGCAGCAGTTTAAACACTAATCAGCTGTTTGACCTCCAGACTGGGGATAAACTGGGATGATTAGCGGCCCCTGAAGGACAGTAATGGGGCCAGGGTTCCTGCCTCCCCTCTCACAAAAAACACCAAAAAACATGAAAATGAAAATCAGAAATTAGCAAATATACACCAGAATAAAAGAACACTATTTAATAAAGCCACAGAACAAAGTATATCTAAAAATATTTCATTAGAAAATAACAAATGAAAAGAAATTTAAAAAAGCAATCTTGTTACTTCAAAATAAATTACATTTATAAATTAGAAAAAAATATAACACTATAAAACATAAAAGTACAATATAAAAGTATTAAACTCCACAGATATTACAAAAAGAATTTACAATAAAAAACAGAGTAGAAACAAATATTTACTTAATTAAAAAAAGAAAAGAAATATTTCTCCTGTGAGCCCACCACCCACAGGCGGTGCCGTAGGGGTCCAGTGCTGTGTAAGTCAGGGAGGTGTCATGGAGTGGTGGCCCTGGTCCGATCCCCGGCTATTGAAACTGGCGGGGAAGGATGTAGTAGATGTAGATGTAGTGCGTGAGGTTGAGATAATGGCTAGATATAGTCAGGCTCACCTCTGAAACCAGTGTCCTGGAGAGCGAGTGGACTCTGTTCCAGTCTGGAGTTGCCCCTCAGTGAGAGACGGTGGCCGGGGATGGGTGTACTTGTGTCCCCTCGGCTTGCTGCTGGTACGTTGGGGTTTTCCCTGGTAAATGAGAGGGGCTGCCAGAGCTTCCCTTTGTTACTGTTCTGGTCATAATTTTTATGGAGGGGTGCAGAGGAGGGGCAGAGGGTGTCTGGGTCGATGGCCTCAGAATCTCATCTCTGCTTTTTGCAGATGATGTGGTTCTGTTGGCTTCATCAGGTGGTGGCCTCCAGCTCGCACTGGAGCAGTTCACAGCAGAGTGTGAAGCGATGGGAATGAAAATCAGCACCTCCAAGTCTGAGGCCATGGTCCTCAGCCAGAAAAGGGTGGCGTGCCCACTCTGGGTCAGGGACGAGTCGCTGCCCCAAGTGGAGGAATTTAAGTATCTCTGGGTCTTGTTCACGAGTGAGGGGAGCGAGACTGACGGTGGATGCTGTACTGGTCTGTCGTGGTGAAGAGAGAGCTGAGCATAAAAGCAAAGCTGTCAATTTACAGGTCAACTTATGTCCCCACCCTCACCTGGTCATGAGCTCTGGGTAGTGACTGAAAGGTCACAGATACAAGCGCAGGAAATGAGCTTCCTCCCAAGGGTGGCTGGCCTCTCCCTTAAGGAAAGGTTTAAGAGTTCAGTCATTCAAGAGTAGCTTTGCATGATTCACAGTTCAAAATAATCCTTCATCTTATACTGGGACGTTATGCAGCCCTGCAGTTCATCTTCAATCTGACACAAGCTGCGTTACCTCCTCCCCTTTTAAACCAACTTTATGATTGGCTGCCCCTCACTTCTGTCTGCCTGAGCTGACGATATTAGGGATTATTTGCTTGTAATGACATCATACAGATCCAAGAGTAGAAATAAAAACTGATAAGCTGAGTTTTTAGAGCAGTCTGCAGCCTGAGCTTTGGAGTCTGAGGTTACTGAACATAAAAAGACCTCATTTTCAAAAACTGTTTAATATGAACATCCACAGCTGGAACAGGAGATCAACAGGAAACACTTTAAACATGTGACTACAGAAAGACAGAAACATTATCATGGAGTGAGGATTTTCCAGAGCAGGAAAAGAGCTGGAAAGAAGAAAAAGTTCCCTTCTCAGAAAAATAGAATAGGGCAAATTTATATTAAAAGAAATTGCATATGTAGTAGAAAAAAAACCTGGTAAGACAAACCAAAAAAAAAAAAGTAAATTTACAAAAATAAAACAGGTTAATTTAAAGAAGGTAAACGTGCTGAATCTAGCAGTATTTTTATATATGAAAGAATAAGGAAAGAACAGGTCCAACTTTGAAGGTCTTTTCAGGGTAAATAAACACTCTGCAGCCTCTGCTTCGGTTTCCATTTGGTGTTTTTTTTATTCATCAAAACAAGTGTTGACCACGTGTCCGCACACACACACACACACACACACACAGCAGGCTCCATCATCACAGTATTTCCATTGAAAGCTGGACCTTCCTGCGGTGCGTCTGTCAGCAGGTCCACGCAGCGTGGACGTCAGGACGGCGGCCGGGCCAACCGTTAGTACAAACACAGAACAAAATAAAAAGCAGAGTTACAGAGTCGGAGTCTCACCGGCAGGTACAGTGTTCAGTCTACAGTCTGTTAGCGAGGCAGCTTCAGCCCAAACAACGCCATCGTGCCTAAAACAGCATCTTCACAGCCACTACAAGCAGCAGAGCCAACAAATTCATCCTACGAGAAGAGGGGGGGGGTCACCTGACTCAGAAACTTTGAACACCTGTCAGAAACCACCAGCCAATCACGACAGAGCAGCCCATCCTGCTCCATTCCCACTACGGATTCACGCCTGAATTGTTTTTCCTCTGATGATCGCCTCAGTTTCACCTCTAATGGACTAAAAAAATGACATGAAGCCATCTTAAATCCTCGTCACCTGCTGGTTCATTTTTTAGTAGTGAAAATAAAAGAGTGAAGGCTAATGTCTCTAAAATTTCAACAATCAATTTAAGGATTTATTACACAAATTAAACAAAAATACAGCAAATTATTTGAGATTTTTAGGAGTTATTGGTGGGAAAATTAAAGTAATTCTGTGATTCCCATTTATTTAACTTTAATCTGATAATCAAAGCAAAGGAGGAGTTTCTCCTTCACTGAGGTCGATTCTCCACTAACTGCTTTACTTCTGGCACCTGCTTCATATATGAAGACTTCAGGTTCAGAAACAGGTCAGAAAATGAAAAATAACTAACAGTTTATTAATTTTCTATGAATGATTTTGCAGCCCACCTGCAGTACCTTCTGGGCCCACCAGGGGCTGAAACTGGTTTCTTCCTCTGACAGGAGACGGTGACGGCATGTTTAGAAACCCATCTGTTTTTAGCAGTTTAGGAATGATGGTTAACTTTAATTATTTCATAATTTATCACAGATGAAACGTAAGTCCTGATCTATGAATACACGCCAGAAGTTCAAACTGCTGGACGGACGCTGGACACCCTGAAACAGACGGTGAGGGGAGCTTATGAGAGAAACACCAGCATGAGGAGGTCGTCTGCTATTGGTGGAGGTCGGGCCGGGGGGCCGCAGGTGGACAGGTGAGACACTGAGCACCTCGTTTTGCGTTCAGGACGTTAACAGCGTTTTTTAAATGTGAGATGAACCTTTGGCTGCAGGTCAGCAGACAAACACATGACCCGGCTGACCTCTGACCTCTGACCTGGTTGGTGGTTTTTAAATTAGCCAAGCTAACATGAAGCTGACATTTAATAATAAATAAAAGACAGAAAGTGGAAGAAAAGGTTTCCCGTTTATTTCATGTTAGGATCTACAGGCGGCTGGCAGCTGACCCGTGAACTCCATCAGCTGATACTAGCAGGTGTAGCACCAGTTTAAAGCCTGCAGCAGGGGAACGAGCTGGCAGGTACCTGTACAGGGTCATCAGCTCAGTGGATGATGATGCTAACAGGTGTGATTGTTTTAAAATAATGGTCACATGATCACAAAGCTAATTAGCAGCATGACTGTTGGGAACTGTTAGCCCAGTTAGCTGCTAATAGGCTATTTAAGGAATCAGGAAGACTTCTGGTTGGTTGGAAGTTTGTGAGGTCATCCTGACTGGCCACAGGTAGCAGGATGGTAGCGGCTCAAGCTGGATAACGGCAGCAGACTTCCTGTCCAGCGGCTGATTTACAGCTTTCTGATTGGCTGTTTGAAGGGCTGACGTGACTAATCGGCTGCTGGAAGCTCAACACAGGCTGCCTCAGGCGGGCTGGTCGAGGGTGGCGCTGGGCGGCGGCGGCTCGGTGGACAGGACGTTGGTGCTGTAGGTTTGAGTCTGTTCAGGTGTCGTGAAGGAATGACGCAGCAAGTTTTAGTTAATCTCTTTCAAAAATAAAAATCCTTTAAATCTAACTCAGCCCTGCTCATACAGAAATCATCATCATCATCATCATCATCATCATCATCATGCGTCCATATTGGAGATCTTGATTAGTTTCCTGTCACTGCTTCCACTGGTTCCATTCAGGCTTCATCACCTCAGAGCAGAAGGAGGAGGAGGAGGAGGAGGAGGAGCAGAGGGGGGAGATGAAGGGGGTGGGTTGTTGAGGTCAGGGCTGCAGAGTCAGAGATTTTACTCCTTCCTGAACCTCCGGCTCCGGGGAGATCTCCGCAGAATGTCGTCCTCCGACTTCTGCAGAGGAAACGAAGACGAGACGAGAGTCAGTTTAACTGAGAGGAAGCTTCGAGTCGCTCGCTCACGTTTATAATCAATAATCAATAATCAGAAACTCTTCACCTGCAGTCCGTTATGGACCACACTGACCCCACGTTTAGCCTACATTTTACTGGTTTCACATCCTTTAACGACTCCTGAAAAGTTTTCTTTAAAAATAAATGTTTCTCTGCCACAAGCTTTAAAACCAAGAAGGTGCGACGGCCGACGCTCAGGTTAGAAACAAAACTCCAGGACCCAACATGACTACTAAACAGGTTATACAGTTCACTATAACTAAACTACATGTGAAAACACATTTTACTTCACTAAAATAAAAAAAAACGAGACTTTGAAGAAAAGTTCAAACTGAGGAAACGGCTGCAGCTATCGATTTTTGTAATCGAGTATTCGATCATTACTCCATCGAGTAATCGGATAAGAAATACTTTTGTCTTATTAATGAGCAATAATAAATATTCAAAAGAGACAAACAGGCCTTTAAAATAAACTGCTCATTTTAATTTCATCAGCAGGACATCAGCAGGCAGCAAACAGAGTTCTGACTGTGTGATATCTCCTGGATGAGGTAGAGGTGTGTGTGTGTGAGTGTGTTAGTGAACACACACACACTCGTTCACTAACGCACTCAGCATTCTCTGAGGTTTGCCCTGTGCAGCGTTTCCTGCTGCAGAGAACAGACGTTCTGATGGTATAGCTGTAATAATTAATGTGAATAATTAATGTGAATAGTAAAACAGCCCCAGATCAGTGGCTCAGTGGTCCATGTATATTTTTACTGGCCTACCAAAAGAGAGCTTTTATTTTTATATTTTTAAATATTAATACCATTTAATATTTTATTTATGTTTTATATGACTCTAAATCTGCAAAATAATGTTTGTAAAGCCTTGAAATAAAGTTCTGTACACCCCATGCCCCCCTTTAGACTCACCCCTGTTGGCTGCAGGTATCACTGTGATATAAAGTGGGCCGGCTGCTGACAGCCTTCAGTGAGCTGTGTAACCATCATATCAGACTAAGTGAACAGTTCATCTGAATATACACGCTTTTATTTGGACTTCTGTAGCTTTGCTGTAGATTTTCTCTGTGTAAAACTAACAGCAGTGGATGGAGCAGCTACAGAGTTCCTTTCTTCACGTTGGAGCTTGGTGATCAGGTGGTTTGATGAAGGACTCCCAGCAGCTTTTTCCCAGTAAAAGTTTTAATGGTTATTACAGGAACAAACGCTGCTGCTTTGGATGCTAGAAAAACGTTGTCTTTCACTCCACCTGAGCTCCCCATCTCAGGTGTGTGTGACAGACTCCGGCTCCACGTTAAACTATGACATCATCTTCACTGCTGCTGTTGTGTTATCAGTGTTTTGTTTAAAAACTGGGGCTCATACTTTTTATACAGGCTACGTTTGTATTGCAGGTCTATTTTTAGTCAAAACTGTGGGTGAAACACTCGTGCTTACACGATGATAACAACACTACAGAGTCGTGCATTAAACAAAGCATTGAAGCAAAAAATTGTGTTGATTTTTTTTTGTCGACGCCCACCCGGCGGGGTGACGACAACACCCCATCAGCCTTTTTGGCTGGGGGGTAAAAACTAATTAGAAAATACAAAGTAAAATAACTCTGCTCATGAACATGCCTCACCTCATCAGCTGTGTTCTCCTTCTCTTCCTCCTTGTCCTCTTCCTCTCTGACTGCAGGTTCTTCATCTTCATCACTCTTCTCTGCACCTGAAAGTCAAAGATTAATCAGACTAACGGTAGCAGACTCACCGGAAACAAACAGATTAAATCTAAAGACCCGAGTTACCTGGACTGCTCTTCTCAGCCTTCTGAGCCTCAGCTTCCTCCTCCTCTTCCTCCTCCTCCTCCTCCTCCTCCTTCACGTCAGGCTGAGGTTCGTCAGTCTTCTTGTACTCTGCCGGCGACGCCGAGCTCTTCTTCTGCAGAACAGACAGAAGGAAACGGGTCAGTTTAAAGCGGTCCTGTTGTGCTTTCCCTCATTTCCTGTCATATCTCCTGCTCCTGTGGTGGACAGTCATTTTAAATTAAGTTTCTAATAATCCCTGTGAGCCAAACACTCAGTTTATCACAGTTTTTTCTACTCAGATCTGTATGATGTCATAAAGACAGGCTATCCCTGATACAAAAGGCTCTGTGTCTGGATGTTTGTGAAGGGCAGCCAATCAGAAGAAAGCTGGTTTAATGGGGAGGAGCTAGCTCTGGGTTGAGCGTGGTTACGGCTCGTCGATGGCGTGCAGAGGGGGTCAGACCGACTTAGATGAACTTTGCTGCACCTGCATCACTAAAATAAGAAAAAGTGAGGCTCATGTTTGTTTATTACCAACCTTTCTTATCCATGAACAGATTCATTCATGACGCCGCGTGCTACAGTGGAAACAGCTGAGACGCTCACCTCTCTGAATCATGGCGTCTGCTGCAGAGCTGCGACGTGTTGTAGTTTACGGAAAACCAACGTACACTGTACAGACCAAAGTATTAGGCCACACCTCCCAACCTGTGAACTCAGGCATTTTCAGTCCTATTGTTAGTCACACAGTCCAGACCTCCTCTGGCATTAACATCAGCACTGAAACTGTGCCGGGAGCTTCGCGGTGGGTTTCCACAGCTCAGCAGCTCCTGCAGCTGTGACGTGACGTGGCCCAGTACTTTTGACCATGAAGTGGACTCCTGAGAGTCATCCTTCACAAACATCACCGCCTTTCACTGACACTTTTAGTTTTTCTTTTCAGACATCAGAGATGTAGCTTGATGTACAGCGCCGCACCATCAGCAGCTCTGTTTGCCAAGAAGGATGTACCTCATTTTTAAATCTTTAGAACACAAACCAACAGACCAATCACAAACACAAAAATCACAAACTCTACACTGCAGCACCACAAACGCACAGAAGCAGCAGCACACAAACAAGAACATGACGTGAAGCTACGCTAGCAGCAGCAGCATCAGTCACCGGGCCTGAGGAGGAGGAGGAGGAGCAGGAGGCAGGGTTTGGGCGTCCGGCTTCATTAGACTCTTCCTGCAAGCTGGTGAGACTCAACTGACCCTGAGCTGATCCTGACGACCTCTGTGGACATTAATCAGTTTATACAACTTTAATCGTTACAGGAAATCATTCAAACAAAAACCTGCAGTCTGACGGCCGGCAGGTGTGAAGGAACTGAGACGACCGAGGATCCGACTGCAGGATGGACACGTTTGTTTTTCACCATTCAAATGATTCATAGCATTTAAAACTGCAGCTTGAACTATGAACGAGGGTTTGATGATGCGTTTCCACCAATCACAGGAGCCCACCTGTGCAGAAATCCTCCATAACAGGTAGTTTTTTTATTACCGTATTTTCACATTAAAGAAAAGAGGAGGTACTTTGAGCTGCTCCCTGATTCCCCATGAAGTCACCACAGCAACTGGAGTTGCATGTTTGATGTCCTTCCTGATGCGAGCTTCCCATTTATCCGGGCCCAGCACCAGGAGTTGGCGAGCTCGTGACATCAGCTCTTTCAGCCACTGCACCGTGGAGCCGGCGAATGTTCACATTAATGCAAACAGCAAGAAGGCGAGGCCGAGCGTTTCATCACATTAGCGACGTGCGCAGACTGTAACATGTATTTCAGAGCGTGTGTGAACATAAAGGACAAGATTCAGATGTTCAACAGAAAAAGGTTGATGATGTAAAACAGGAGCCTCTCAGCTGACAGACACATAAACAATAATAAATCTACTAATAAGTTATGCTATATTATTACCAATGATGTTACCAGCAGAATATAAATGGATTAAAATGAGCTTTTTTCTCTGTTTCAGGGATCAGTCACACTCAGTGTCATGCTGGACCCTCACGTTCTCCCTGCCCCTGTGGGAGGAGGCACCAGCCTCACTTTATTCAAACTTTCCTATAAATCCTGACAGAAACTTTCAAACAAGGAAAGTTTGTTTAACACTGCAGAGTCACAGGCAGGTGTGTGTGTGTGTGTGTGTGTGTGTGTGTGTGTGTGTGTGTGTGTGTGTTACCTTTCCGGTGCAGCAGAAGACAAAGATGAGGATGAGCGGTAGAGCCACGGTGAGCACGTAGACGACCCAGAGCCACGGACGCTCCTCTGCAGCGCTCAACATCTGAGCCGCCAGCCCGGGCTGCACCAACACGAGAAAAACATGAGCAAACATCACGAAGCTCCTGCAGGGTCACCCAAACCTCAGACTTCACACAACAAATAAATTCTCTTCACTCTTTTTTTCAATCAGCAACGATAGTTTAAAACACTGAACCTTTGTACTGGTTTTAAACACATACATAACAGGCAGGTCCTCAGTGTATGAACCCTTCACAGTTACACCTTTACACACACACACACTTTATTTTATCCAAGTCCTCCGTCTCCTCGGCCACCTTCTTCACTCTGTAAATCCTCACGTCTTACACTGAGCTTATGTTCACCACGGTCACCCTTACAAACGTCACGAGCCAGTCTGAAGACACGAGTGAACGATCGTGTCGGTCTTTGCAGTCACTTTAAAGGACGTGAATCAGTGCAGCAGCTCAGAGATTCTCAGATTAGAGGGATCCGTTTATTTTTGATGATTATGGCCTACAGCTCATGTAACTCAGAAATCCAGTGAATATTTCCAAAGATGAATCAAACTCAACATCTGAAAAGTACCTTCATCGATACACTCAATACTACAGCAGCAGCACAGCTTGTGTCTCTGCTCAGGTGACAGCAGCCTTCAGCTCGTCTGTATTTCAGGTGTTTCTCATCTTCCTCTTAATGCTCCAGATTCTCTGTGGGGTTCAGCTCAGGTGAGCTGGCTGGCCAATTTTGCATTAATGTTTGATACTACAGCCATAATCATCAAAATTAAAACAAAAAAAACTTTCAAAATATTTCACTTTATATTAGAAAATATGAGAAAGTAAAAATGTTTTTCCATCAATATTCTGATTTTTGTGCTTATTAATAAACTAGCTTTATTACTTTTTGCTTCATTTCTTTTTTGTGATCACATAAAAATTTGGGGTGTTTCACTCTCCTGAAACACGCCGACCTTTACATCTGACACCACCATGAAGCTGCTCTGAGGTCTGAGGTGAAGATCAGCTCTGGAGCTGAATTTAGAGAAATATTTCCATGTCAGTTCCAGGAGGAGGCGACAGCGTCTTTTCTCTTAAACTTTAACCACGACACAAACTTGACTTTAAAACCAATGAAGTCTGGCTTATTTCAGAGGTTTAACTTGATCTAATAACATGGACCTACCTCAGCAGCGCCTTCTGCTGCCTTCTTCAGCCCCCAGCCGTCAGAGGCCCAGCGGTCGGCGGTGTTGCGGTCATTGGTGATGAAGAAGTTGTCAAAGAAGATGTCGGAGGTCATGGACCAGAGCTCGAGCCCCACGGCGCTGAATGGTGACATCTTGAAGGGGTGCAGGTCCTCGAAGTACGCCGGGTTGGGGATCTTCCTCGGCTTCCAGACGCCCTGAAAACACAAAGTGTTGGCGGTGAGGAGAGCCTCCAGAAAACTCCGCCCTCTCCATCTAATGATCATCTCAAACTGAAGTCTGAGTCACAGTTCAGACTCACCTGGTAGTTGGGGTTATCAATCATGGGGGGCTTCCACTTGCCCTTGTAGCTGGGGTTGTCGATCATGGGTCGTTTCCAGGTGCCGCAGCCAGGGGCGGTCTCACAGGTGGGGTTAGGGATCTGAGGGGCCTCCCATTCTCCATCCATATCCTCATCCCTGACAGACAGAAGGAATACTCAGTTACTTTCTTTATACTGGAAGAACGACACTAACAGGTAGGACTCGGATGGGCTTTAGTGGGACTATTTTCAGCAGCGGAATAATCCACTGACCTTTTTATGGGAGTAGTTAACAGTGAAAAAAAGTGTATAAGACACGTCTTTCTTCCCCTCCTCCTCCTCTGGGCTGACAGGCAGACGTAACTCACCAGTCTTCAGGTTTGATGGCGTCGGGGTCTCCGATGTACTCGGGCTCATCGTCCAGCCAGCCATCGGGTTTCACCGCAGCTTCATCTGGAATCTGAGCAGGAGCGTCTTCATCCCTGCAAACACACAATCAGTCCGAGTCTGCCGTCACTGAGCCGCAAACACTGAAGCTCCAAACCTGCAGTTCCTCTAGCGTCCAGCAGAGGCAGCAGTGAGTCAGTCCCCATAGACTCCCATGTTAAAATTTTACAGCAGAAATAAACATGTTTACAGCCTGATACACAAACTGTTTTGGTCTCTACAGATAATTTCCTCCTTCATAACAGCTGTACAGGAGGAGAATGTTTTATAACTCACCTGTTTGCCTTATTAGGGGCGTGGCCTCTTTGACTGACAGGTGGATGGTGACACAGGCGGCTGTAGCTGCTAGCTGTCTGCTAGGCATCACCTCAGCTAACTGGAGTCCCTGAACTGGACCTCTGGACCGTGTTTGTGCTGTTGGAGCCTTTTGGAGCATTTTTAATGACATTATCTGACCAATAATATGGCTGCTGTGAGGTTCATGGTACTAACCAACCAGAGGATTT
>VUQS01020247.1:21035-34011 GCA_015108495.1 Heterochromis multidens
TACACACGCAACCGAAAGCTCTAAAACAGTAAAAAAAAAAAAAAAAAAAAAAAACCACACAAAAAAAAAAAAAAAAAAAAAAAAAAAAAAAAAAAAAAAAAAAAAAAAAAAAAAAAAAAAAAAATCAAACCAGATTTTCCTTCTGTGGGGCAATTTAGGTGAGCTCACCCTTTGAAACGCCCGCCTAAACGTCAACCACTTCCAGATGTGAGGCCTTCATTTCACAAATAGAGCCATAACTTTGATGCTCTGCTTACAGCTAGAGCGAAAATGGATGCCTTGGTGATGCTGGGGCAGTGATGTGACCACTTCAGCGGTGTTACTTCATTTAAGTCACGAATGTCTGCGAGCACATTTGCTATCAAGATGGAACAACTGGTACTCCAAAAAAGTAGGAAGCAATCCCTCAATATCAAAGCTGCAACAATACAAAAATGAATTCAAAAAAATATTTCAATCAATTACTTTTGAGTCTTCTTTTTTCAAGTTGGACCTAAATCAACATTTTCCGCTAGCTGGGTTTTCCTCCAACATGAGTCACATTGCTCCAGAAAGAGCAGGTCATAGAGTTAATTTCAGGCCTCTGCAGCTGTACTAAATACTGAGGCTGAAAACACATTTTATCAAGTTAAGAATATGATAACCCCAATGAGTTTTCTCTGCACTCAGATTTCTTAAAAATTAGATCATAGTTTAACAAAGCATGTAAATTGAGAGTGAGATTGAGTGATAGTGCACACACCACAGCACTGTGTGCTGGTATTAATCACATTTTTTTTCAAATGATTTTAATACTGTCAGAAGGGTATTTTATTGATGGGGGTGTAAGATGGTGAAGGGCTTTGTTCTCTACAGATAAACCTCTCTGGTTTAACACAAGAAAGAGGGCAGCTAATGCTCAACACATGCAACAGCAGAGGTGACGTCTCCATGGGTGAGCATACGTGCCTGCCCAGCAACGGGTGCCCCGCCTCCTCACCATCACATCTCTCCCTTTCATCGTCTTCTTCTCTCTTCCCGTTCTCTTAAGATCCTTACCCAACTACAGGGAACTCTATTCCTCGTTTTCACCTGCTGGCTTTCACGTCTCTCCTGCCCTCCCTGCTTCTTACCCCTGCGTATCACTCAACACAGCTACTCTCTTGTTGTCCCTGGCAACCAGTGAAGCTACACCTTGGTTGCCGTGGTGATGGTAAGGCCCACCACCACAGGGACTTGTTTTGTGCGCTACATCTGGGTGCTGTTGAGTTGGCCAACACAATGTTTAAATGGTTTAGCTTCATCTATGTGTCTTGTACACTAAACAGAATCGATATGTGTGCACGCTCAATGTAAAAAATATACAAACCAGTTAATTTGTTAACCGTCTTAGTCAAGCAAAAAGAGAAGAAATGCAATAGAAAATGCAGTGATCTGATTGGGTGCCATATTCTGAATCAAATAAAATTCAAAGCACTTTTGGGGAAGTCGACACTCTGTTGATCTGTTTCTGTCAAAATCTCCTTTCATGTAACACAGCAGTGAGGGTGGCTGTAAGCCACGTATCACATCACTGCTGACAGCTGCAGCACAGAAACACACACACGACACTAACAGATGCTTACTCATAGACACAGTTCTATGGTGACAATGATCTTTGTAGCTCTGCCAATTACCCCAACAGTTTCCCCAGACGAGGAAGAGCCTGAAAGCACCTGAAAACACCGTTAGAGTTGTAAAGGAGCTACAGAGGAAGCCAGACATCACTGTGGTGGCCATTTTGGTCTCAGTACTGTGGGGTGGATCAAATAAAAATCGCAGCAGTAAAGCAGCATCTTTAAGAATCCAGGTGAATGACTTGGTTATTACAGTAAATATGAAGAGTATTCATATTTCACAACTTTTGCTGTCTCCGGGTTAGCTTCATGAATAAGCTGATTTAGCAAGATTTCAGTATGGGCAGATTTTAGCATTTCAAATAGGAGGTATGTTACCCAGACATTCCAGATTTGAGCCTAAGATCAGAAGTGGCAAAGGTGCTGTGCTGTATGACAAGGTCACCCTGACCTCCCTATGAAAAACCACAAGAAACAAAGACGTACCTAAAAAACTGGTGACGTAAAGTCTCACAGCTTTCCATAGAAAAGATTGCAGTCGGGTCCATAAGTAATGCATTAAACGCATTACAGGAATTACAGCCATTTTTACTGGATCCCGACTGATATAGGATTTTTAAAACCGATACCAATACAGATTAAAAATCTGATATATCGGTCGATATTTTTTTCTTTCAGACACATGAAACATAAAAAGATTTCCCTAACATTTGTTATGTGTAGTTAGTTATGAGTCCTTACTCACAGGAATCATTTTGTGCAGAAGAAGAGTCATATGACCCGCGAAATGCCCCTTTTTTATGTAAGCATGCACAGAGCCTGAAGCAGAAACCCCTGCTTAATAGAGAAAGATGATAACCACTGTCGTGATACTTACTCTCTCCAACTGAGGTTTTGTCAAGCCACCAAATGCAAGGAAAGCCTGGCTGTGTTAAACTTCCTTCGTAGTATACCTCTCTGGTGGACAAACTATGCAACATCAACACTCGTAACATGGTTGAAGGGTGTTTCTTCCGTTTCTTCTTTACTTTTTAAATTTTCATTTATTGGCCGTTATAAATGCCAACACAGATATATTGGTAAATCGTTAATATCCGTCAGACTCTAATTTTTACAAAGTCCCCCTTGTTTTCACAGGCTCGCAAAATATTGCCACGTGTGACTAGTTTCCTTGACAACTTAGGGTAATAAAAGGTCATAAGTAAATTGCAAATGTTGAATTAGTTTTTGACAGCTATTCATGGGAACTCTCAACTTGCAGTACCAGAGGTGTTGATTCAAGTGAAGGACATCAAAAAAAAAAATTCAGGAGTGCTTTGGTTCATTCTTAAAAGGAGTAAGGCACTGTCAAGCTCAGCAATTCTGAAAGACCCGAGAGGCCACAGAGGACAACATTTGTGAATGGTCAGAAAAAAATAATATAATTAAATAAATAAAACCATATAACAAAGCAACAAATTCAACAGATTCTCTGGCTTTGTTAATAAAAACTGCCTTTTAAATAAGAATTTGCCACAGGGGTTTAGAGTCATTAAGTCCTCAACATGTTATGCTTTCGGGTTACTTGGGTTACTTGTGCCACTTTTGACAGTTTTTCAGTCAACATACCAGCTCCTTGGCTTTAATGTTCCCACAGGACAGTTGTGAAGTAAAGATCTGAAAGCAACTCCATTTGGACTTATTCTTCCAAAGTTTGTGGCTATAGAGTTATGTCCCGCCCACAGTGAAACTCACAATTTCCAAAGAGATTAGACAACAGCAAAACCAAACAACTTCCTAACAGCAGACCTCTGCTGGGCAAAAGTTCTTCTGGTGCATCTCGTCTTTGTTCTTCATTCTCCGTCCCTCTTTTTGGTTCTTAAATGTACTGGAGAGATGGAGCTTATCCCAGCTGTTAAAGGCTGTTATGCTACCTGGTTAGCTAGCATTACACAAGAAGCTGTTCAGCAGTGTAAATTTGTAGAAGTACAATTATAGTGTTTGGGCATTTATGGCACCAATGGAACTGGGTCACTAGTGTTTATTGATGATGTGCCTACTGATAGAAGTAGCAGGATGAATTCTGCAGTGTACAGGGCTATACTCTGCTCAGATTCAACCAAATGCTAATCTCTGTAATTCATGTGCAGAAAAAGTAGGCAAGGGGACAGGCTTGCTGGGTACTTAAAGCTTTCTGATTTCCATTTGCAGTTAACTTGAAGGCTGAGTGCTAATAATCAGTCATATTGGAAAGGGCTTTGGATAGATGCAGGTAAACAATCTGTGGACAGCAAAAGAAGAATGGCATGTGCAGAAATGCAATAAGGGTTTCACGAACAGAAACACTGCCTGGCAGCTGGAACCCTTGGCCTGGGGATTAGCTGGCTACACCAGAAGCCCCCCCCCCAAAAAAATTGGCCGCTGCTGTTAGAGGCCCAATCAGCAGACTAGTCGATGGGTTCAACAATTGATCAAATGCTGCAAAACTTGATAGGACAGAGAATCACAGTACAGATGTATGACAACACAAAATATACAATGAGAAGCATACAAGAGCTGCATAAGGCAAAGAAATACAACGTTCTCAAATGAGTCAGTCATCTGACCTTTACCCATCTCAGCCAGCTGTTAACCTACTGAAGACAAAAATTAAGGCAAAAAGGCCAAAATAACAGTAGCAACTGAAGGTGGCTGCAGTAAAGGCCCAGAAAAGCTTATGATAGATAAGAAACCTACTAACAGATGTACAAATGCAGAGGTGACACTGACCAGCAATGCTACAAATTAGGTTTGGTCTTTCACTGATACAGAAAGATAACAGGAACATTAAGGGTGACCAAATAAAAAGTTGGGTACAATGAAAGCTTTAGCTTCTGCAAAATAAATAGGATAAAATAGGAAAAATAGGCACTGATGTACACTGAAGAAAACCGGGGGGGCGTCATCACAAGGGTCATCAAACCACTGACCAGACTCAAGAACAGATGGATGAAATTAAGATCAACCTGTACCAGAATGGTGGAGGGAAAAGGTACTGAGAAGGCGTGGAACTAATGATATCTGAAGTAAAATATTGTAGAGTCAATGTAATGTATGAGCATGCATGGTGTGGGCGACTAGTCTTCCCTGATGATCTGACAGAAGACAGAAGCAGTCAGATGAACTCTAAAGTTTACTGGGATACAATGTCTGCTCAGATTCAGCAAATGCAGTAAAGTTGTTGGATGGTGCTTCACAGTAACTATCCACAATGACCCAATACACACTAAGAAAGCATGAGTTACTGATGTGGAATATTCTGTAATAACCACGTCATTCACCTGATGTCAACCTAATCAAGCTGCACTCCACTTGCTGTAGACAAAACTAAAGGCGGAAAGCCCTACGAGCAAACAGGAACAGAAGACAGCTGCAGCAAAGGCCATCACAAAGGAGGAAACTCCTTGTTTGGTGATGGTTCCAGATTTCAGGCAGTCTCTCTCTGCAAAGGATTCTCAAAGTATCAAAAATGAAAACTGTCTCTGGGATTATGTTCATTTGTCCAGTTACATTTGAGTCCGAGAAAATGTGTCTAAATAGTTGGACAATGCAGCCCCTTGATTGTTTAATTATTCAATGTTCTCAAATATTCATGGACTCAACAGTATATTGGTATTGACATTAAAAAGAAAATAGAAATGTTTGAAGTGATTTTGAAATCGTCATTGCAAAGTTTTTCCCAACCATTTCAGCGCCGTCTGCAGCACATAATGCACGTGGTGGTGTTGTGGAGTCGAGCAGTGTGCCCGTCCCATTTCTTCCCGAGCTTTTTAAGCAGAGCAGCAGCACACGATTATTTTCATTTTGCCTAATTTCTTAGGTTCGTAAAAAGTCAAAAACATTCCTGCTACAGTTTCTCACAGCCTGCTATGATGCTTTCAAATGTCCAGTTTTGTCCAGCCGGGCTGCCATTTTGCTTTACAAATGACTAAAGTGATCACCTGATTATCAAAACTGAACTTCTTCTTTGCAAGTGTTTTCCAAGCAGTAAAGAGCTAAAGAAAATTTAAATATGCAAACACGTTCTGCATATCTGTCCTATTTATTCTCTATCAAAGTAGAAATACTCTGATAAATGTATGCTTGTTAGAGAAATATATGAGTTCACATTGTTAAAAGCCACTGCTGCAAACTCAGCAAGGACATCATATCAGGGCTGTATAGGTTTGCTGCTAATAAAGAGCTGCTCCACTGTAGAGCACTGGTGCCGAATAAGGAACACTTGCTTGCTGTGACCATGTGACAGGAAGTACAAGGCAAAACAGAATGACATTCAAGATCAATACAATGTTCTTGACTGTTCAAAAAAATAAATAAATAAATAAAAGGATGGGATTCCAAGCCAATGACTAACTTCAAGTAGGTTCTTCTTTTAGAAGCTTTAACCCAAGCTAATGTCTACAAACACCACATGCACTAAGGTAATAACATGTCCGTAACCATGCCATTAACTGTAGTCCAAATACTGGCAGGAGACCCAAAGGTGCCCATTCCCCATGTGCAACACCTCCCCAAAGCAAAGCTGAGTTGCAGATAGATACATCATGGTTTTCTGGCCTGATATTCCACCAACAGAGGAATTTATGTGCAAAGCAACTCAGTAGTGCTCTGAGGGGAAAAAATAGCCTGGTCTAGACTCAGTTCAGACTGCAATGCAGAGCTATGAGACAGCCTGCATTCACGTGGATGAGATGAAAACGAGGAGCCGGCATTAATGAGCTCTGACATGCAACCTTGGCTCCTAACGTCAACACCAGGTGGACGGAGAGGTGGGATGGCGCTGTGTTTGAGCCTGCCTCCATGCAACACAAAAAACACTCAACAAGACTAGCAGTTCAAATCAACGCCTGCGCCACATCACCACCTCACAGAGGTGCTCATCTACCTTTCCAACTGCATCAGTTTGCGCATGAAGCCACACAAGTTGACATTTTTTTCCCCAGCAGGTCACAAGGTGGAGATATGAAAGCTGTTTGCGCCAGTATTTGCGCAGACAACAGCCGATTAATAAAATATTCAAATTAAACGCCTGGGATTATTATATAAGGCTTATGTCACTGAGAAGTGATGCGTAATGCGCAGCCACCAGAGCATCCTCCAAGCCAGCTGATGGGTTAAAAAAAAAAAAAAATAGTCCATTCCGGTTACCTGAATGCAAAACCAAACCCTGCTATACACAGCTGAGGAGACCTCCTGTGAATTATTAGAAAACACCCAATGAAGGACAGGCTGTACGAAGCCTTAAGGGGCCGCCGGAATCCCCCTGGTCGTGCCCTTGATTATTAACACCGTTTGGAAGGACCACCACAGCACCAAATCCGGTCCATGGACCCGGTTACTCACTCGACTCTGATCGAGCTTCCCTTTCTCTTCCCCGGCAGTAATATTTCACAAACTTGGCAATAAAGAGCAGGTCCAAAACTTTGATCAATGAAAATAAACAGAACCAGCACTACCTGAGCTGCGCAGCTCTTCCATAAATAACCCGGGAAAAGGAGAGGATAGACTGGCTTCCAAGTTGGGGTCCAGGAGAAACGTGGTTCAGGGTGTTCCGTTCCGTTCCCTCCCCTGCCCCTTCCTGGCGCAAACAGCCATTGGATTAGCGGCGGATCGAGGGGAGGAGAGCAGACACAGACTGCGCCATTGTTAAAATACCACTAAAATGATCGCAACTCACTCGCATCAGACAGATTAAAATAGAAATGTTTGTCAAGATACGCTACACAGTGTGCCACTGACAAGCACAGTCCTCAACAGCTAAAAGCGTGTCCCCCCCACCCCTACACAACCCCTCTTCTGGTCCAGATTATCTGGCCTAGGCGCACACATGCCAGTGCCAGCAAAACAGACCCGGACTCCGAATAAAAGGCCCGATTTTTGCGATACCTGTGACGCTGGGGTTTTAATTGGAAAGTTACCCTGCACGGAGTCCACCCTGGCGCAATCACTGGCAAAATATACTCAACTACCGCAAGGGGCGCCCTACTCATATATCACATGAACTGGCTTCATTTGTGTCATGCGGTGGTAAACAACAAGACCCAAAGAAATGCCCTTATCGTGTTTTACTTGAGTATCCTGTGAGTTACCATAACTGTAGCTACGTATAATCCCATTACTATAACAACCGGATCAATTTTGCCCACCACCACCACCACCACCACCACCACCACCACATCCCCCCACACACACCTCCCTCCTCCCCCAGCGGAAAACAGCACTGCCTGCCGTCCGCCATTAGGGAGCCAACTGAACAATACTGGAGACTAGAGGCGGCAGCGGCAGCAGCTACAGCACGCAGGAAAAGGAGAGGACCAAATCTGTTCAAATTAACTGTTTATTCATCCCTTAATGAGTCTTCTCGCCCCGGCGTGAGTCCCGAGAAACTCCTTGGACATCCGGCTGACCCCCCCGCACAAGTTCCCGAAACTTTGACCAATTAGGCGTAAAAGTAGAATATGAAAAACGGCTGTGAAATTCGCTTACCGGAGTAGAGCTCGAAACGGTGTAGCGCCACTTTTGTGCCTTGACATTAATCCGGGGAAGCGCGTGCGCACAACGTAGAACTTTCCACTTTATGTCCAAAGATCATCTACTGAGCAGAGGACTCACTCCCTCCCCATGGACGGCGCTTCCACTGGCGTCTCACACCAGATATTAAGTCTTGAGAAGACATTCAGATTTATATGTGTCTAACTGCAACATATATATTCGCTGTTCCTGATTAGAGGGAATTCAGCGGGGTAGTTTTATTATTTGGGTTCGGACAGACAGCAGCCAGAGATTACTATTATTCTGTGGTCTGTAAATGTGAGGGAGATTAAAACATTAGAAAACACCTATACATGCATGCGGGCAATTGTCTCTCTATATATTTCGGAACTGTTAATTACAGCATGTGCTTCCATTATAGCTGATTATGATGTAGAAGTAGGATGCTCGGTCAGCCTTCAATTTTGCATAAAATGAGTTAGCTGCGATGAAATGTAACTCTCTGGGTGTTAAGACCAGGAGACACGTGTGGGAAGTAGTTTAAAAAGGCCAAACGATTTCTAGTTGCCACATTTTCTACAATGAAAATTGACATAAACAGAACATACAGGTAGGTAACTGCTGGTAAACCTCAAAACCCGAGTACAAACTGCGTAATTTGTCCTGTGCCAAGCGCGCCCACCAGCCGTTCTCTCATAATAAATGGCAATTTCAAGCAGCTTGGGGTCTGTAGTTTTCATTATTAAACGTTGCTATAGATTAAGTTTCATTGTGAGGTAAGTCTCCGATATCTAAAGCCCTATAGCAATGGCACACTATTTCTTTTTTAATCACAGTTGAGTAGAAATTAATTTCTGAATTAAAAATGATAGCCCCTGTGCAGGAAAACATCCTGCTACGGAGCTCAAACTTTCTGAAAACCTCTTCCTCTTTACTTTTATTGTAACCGGAAGTACAGCAGAGTGAGACCTCACTTGTGATGGCATCCATTCGTATTTCTTTGTCGCCGCGCAGGCGCAGGAGGTCCAATCAGTGGTTGCATGGCAGGCAATTAAAAATCCATTAAGCTGATCGCACCTTTTCCTTGATGGATATCATGTATCCTAGGTCAAGTAGGGCCAGTTCTGCTAGAAAATGCGCTTTCGTTACTCTTGAAAGTTTATTTTTGTTCCCATTCTCGAAGCTTAAACAAGCTGCATTGAAGTACACAGCTCGGGTCCAATCAGGAGCAAGGATCCGGGTTGAGAGAGTTCATGTTCTCAGCTGTGTCGGCTCAACATGGGTTTCCTCTCATAATTTTACCCTGAGACTCACCAGAAACCAAACGGCCACGGAAAATAAATGGCACTCACCACAGAGTGTTAGAATAATGCTGCACACACCTCAACAAAGCCAAATTAAGCCTAGGTGCAATTAGACTACTTTAAGTAACTGCTGATTGCAGCAGGCTATTAATGTGCAAATTATTAAATATAAAGGTGGGTAATCTATAGTTTGGCTTTAGTTTGGTTTTTGTTTGTTTGTTTTTAATCGGGGTGGCACAAAGGTGGAATGAGCTGGTGATCACGTTTGGTAATATGGCGGATCAGGTGCGTTCAAATGTCACACTGAAACGTGCAGATCGGATTCACTTCAAGGGTCGGCTGTGCAAACAGATCAAAGAGAAAATCACAAAAGGACTGCCACCTCCTTACCCTCCTTACGCGTAGGCTATCTCTGAAATCACCAGATGAGGGGCAGCAATCGATGGAAAATACACGGTTTTATTTCTAAGTCAGTCTGATGAGGCTGAGTGTCGGGTTGCCAGATCTTCTGTGTGCGCGCTGCTGCACAAAATGTCGGAGATTTCAGTTTCTCACAGGCGCAAATCATACTGAAATGCTGTCTTTTTAGAATGTGACCCTGGATAAAGATTGAAGATGATATGCCACAGGCTTTGTTGAAATCACAGTGGGTATGTAATCTGCCTCTCTGTAATTCATTTGATCTTAATAGACAATTGTGCCTTTCTTTTGGTCCTGAATTACACTGATCAGCCACCAGTTTATAACCACTAACAGATAAAGGAAATGACACTGATAATATTGTTAGGATGCAGTGGTCTGATTGGAAACCTTGGGTCCCAGCATTCACTTGGAAGCTAAACCTTGTTTTTGACCACAAAAAGTACAGACAATGGCAATAACAAGACAGCTGTGAATAGATAGTGCATTTTAAGTATATGCCCAGACCCATTTCTACTTTCAGGACAATTATGAACTATAAAAGGAACCTCCCTCAGTGTTAAAAGGGGCGGTGGGTTCTTATGGGTTAACAACAATTTGTAGCATACTTTCCCGTTAAAACATCTGTTTGTTTTTTTTTAATAATATGCTCCAGCACTTTTCCAGGGCTCTTGGCTTCAGATCTCGTTCATAAAAGTGCAGTCTTTTATGAAAGCTCCCACTTCACATGGATTCACTCATATTCCCAAAGAAGTAAATCACTATGCTGTTGGGATATGTGCAGCATGTGGTTTGATATGGTCTTGCTGAAATGTGCAAGGCCTTCTTTGAAACAGATGTTATCTGGATGGCAGCATATTTCACTTTAAAACTTGTTTATAGTGATGATCACAGGTGTGGAAGTTATGTTATGTGCAGTAATAAAACCACATGGCAGGTTTCTCACTTTGTCCAAGTCTATCTGTAATGATCTTGGGCCCAGAGGCTGTGGTATTTATGGATTTTGTTTAAATGGTATTGTTGTTCTAACTTGCGTTGTGGGCTCGGGATGAACTGTGGTCACTGACAATCCTTTTCAGAAGTGTTCCTGAGCCCCTGCAGTGATTTCTGCAACAGAATCATGTCTGTTTTTAAAGCAGCGCTGCCTGAAAGCCGGCCTAGTTTTCCAAGAAATCTCTCACTGAGCAGTGAACCCCTCCCCATCATTACCTCTGAAAGACACTGGGATGCTCTGTTTATACTGTTTATACATGCTACCAATTAACTGGTGAGATGTTTCATCAGCTGTGTGTTTTTGTTTAGCGACCTTCCAATCTTATCATCCCTATCAGAATATTAAAGAGTTTAAACTTATAAACTTAAACATATCTGCGCTACTTTAAACATTGTATTGGTTTAAAAAAAAAAAAAAACATATGTAAACTATAGATTCTACTAGGGAGATGCATACAGAAATTTCACAAGTAATAAATGAATACTATGAGGTTGTGATTTTTAACCATTCGAAGTAACATTCAAAACAGTAGGAGAAGGAAAAAAAACTTGCTTCTAACATATTCCATAAAAGGTTTTCAGATTCTCTCAGTTTGATCAGAGAAGCTACATATTGTCAATTTTAGTTTGTCTAGTTTCAGATGCTGCATGACCTCCCTCAGACAGCCGTTCAATGCAGGTTTAATTAATTTTACTGCCGCCTAACCAACTATCCAATTATAAAGTGTTACTTACACATTATTTAGGTAAAAGATCAGAGTTTCTCTTCTACCTCTGTTTGTATGCTAAAGAAATGTATTGTTGTCTAAGGACTTGCAACAAACAGATTAGCCCTTCAATATACACTTTTTGCCTGTCATTTTTTTTCCTTAAGAAGCTTTAAAATTCCATTATCCCTGTCTGGCTTGCTTTCGAAAGAACAGGCTGCCTATACTTGAAATGACAACTAAAATGATCTTACATTATGCAGACTACCTCTTTAAAAGCCCTACCTTGCAAGAGAATTTCTGTTTTTTGTTACTCTACAGTACTCTGTTTTTTTTAAATGGGATTATCTTACTTGATTTATTAAGATGTTACAGAACACCACCAGTAGTATATAATTAATTTAAAATTGCAACAGCTCAACAATTACAAGCTGTATATATGTTAATGCATAAATAATAATAATAATAATAATACTCCATAATTGTAATCATATCATATTAAAAAGTGGCCAATCAAGTAGTGGGATGAAGTAGAAGGTCTTCAGATTTTTACTTATGTATAACCCTGTTTATATAAAAAAAAAAACTAAAGTTTGGCACTCTTTAAATGTAACTGAAACTTTAAATATTTTTTTTTACATGACCAAAAAAAAATAAAAATAAAAAAATGACAGGGTCATCAGAATAATTGCCAATAAATTTTTTGTTAATATTATTGGTTAACAAAATAATAATTTCAGCTGTACTTTGTGAAATTATCAACAAAACATATTTTATAAGCTCCTCTTTAGAAACTGTTCAGCAGACCAACCGATTTATCAGTGGGTCTATATTATCTGACAATTTATTGGCATTTATAACGGCTGATAAATGAAAATGAAAAAAGTAGAGAGATGGGAGAAACACCCTTTAACCTTGTTATCAGTGTTGTTGTTGCATAGTTTGTCTACCAGAGGTCACTCTGTAACTTCTGTGTTGGCAAGGTGTTTGGACCGCTACAAGCAACAACCAGCTGATCCGAGTAGAGATGAGCAGAGCATAAATGAGTAAATAAATAACTACACATAACAAATGTTAGGTAAATCTGTTTGTTTCATTTGCCTGAAAGAAACAAAATCGGCCGAGATACTGGAATATCTGATTTTTAAATTGCCAAATATCGGTATTGGTATCAGTCTTAAAAATTCTCTACTGCTAGGGCTCTACGCTTTTAGTATGAAAAAAAAAAATCTGAAACTGTAAAGTAACCACTAACTAAAGCTATTAGATAATTGTAGTAAAGTACAAAGTACAATATTTTTGTCTGAATGTAGTGGTTTAGAATAAGAAAATGTTAAGTATTACATACCTATACTTTTACTTGAGTAAATAAGTAATTTCCCTATTGGTAAATACATTTCCTTCACAAAGAGACTTTTTTTTTTTTTTTTTGCTTAAAGACTGCCTT